>BKCP01004783.1:152050-168213 GCA_008636005.1 Striga asiatica
TAAAAAAAAAAAAAAAAAAATGTCGCGTTTATACTCGACTTTATTGCTCATCACGCTCCTGATCCTTACAGTATCCTTATCTTCGGGCCGTGCTCTAGAAGACGAAGAAGAAGAAGACCTCTCAACCTACGAAAATGTCGAAAATTTTGAAACAGAAGAGAAACTATTGACTATTCAACCTTACCCCTATAAGGCTCCACCTCCTAAAGGCCATCATCATCATCATGGGCAAGGGCATAATGGTCATTCTAAACTTAAAGCTCACATTGCTCCACATCACCACCACCACCACCACCTCCCGGGACACGGCCATGGCCATGGACACCATAATGCTCATGCGCCACGCCATCATCATCATGCTCATGCTCCAAGAGGCTATTGATAAATCACATTATATGTGTGTAATATTTTCGGAACTAAAGGAATAATATATACATCAGTTTGTTTTATTGCTCTATATATCTTGCAATGTTATAGAATTGAGATAGTACTTGTTGACAAATGCTATTAAAAAAACACTAGTAGAAAAATCACATTCTAAGGAAGGTTTCTATATTGGTTGTACCAAGCCCGATATCAAGAGTTAGGCGATGGCATTTTTGTAATAAAAATCAATTATCTACATCTGGTGTAAAACAAGTTGGTAGTACCCGATATAAAAAATCAAGTTTTACTTCTATCTATATGGGGTGAAAAAGATCCGGATATAGAAAGTTCACTTTTAATATGCAACTAAACTACGGCACGCACAAGTATTGAATTAAATTGCATCTCAAGTCATAACTATTCATAAGTATTCAGAATATCCAGCAAATTGGTAATGCAGAACATATATATGAAAGAGTTGGTATATGCCTAACTAAACAACACAAAAAGCATAAATTAAAGACCCACAGCCAAGCCAACTCCATCTGAGACATCTTGTTTGTTTGTAGCCCTAAAACGGCGGCGGATTTGTGTATCTCGGCGATTTTGGGGGGACTGCACGCACAACAATAAGAAATAATAACAAGAAAGATTAGAGACAAGACTGCAATTCCGAACATTGATCAAAGACACAATCTTTTGGGAATAATTTTTTCATGCACGTTACGTACTGAAGTTTCTAGCCTGTCCATAAAGCCATCTTGCCAGTCTTCGATCAATCCAGTACCCGACTAAAATGGAAAAGGCTCCCCTTCACAAATCAAAGAAAACAGGTAATCAGGACTATACATGCTTCCATCCACACATCGATATGAATTGTGAAAATTGTAGTGATAACATGTTAAATCAACATATTATCGAGTCCAAGCACTTTGGTTATTGCATCATAATAACGAGTCTAAATCTAAGCATCCACAATGATCAATTAACTTGTAGAAAACTAGTCGTCATGTGAATAGAATATTATATAGAGAAAAACCAACGTCATTATATCCAAATCCTCTTTGCCCGAGAGAAATTCATGCAACAAGGGATCTCGTCTAATAAAAGCCACCCTCTTAGCAAGCGTTGTGCCGTCCAGCACATCATCTGCCTGCGCCAGCTCGTATACAGCCCGGCACATCATCTGCCTGCGCCAGCTCGTATACAGCCCCGACAAGATCGCAACCCTCAGCAAAAATTCTCGCGAAACGTAGGCCAACGTGTTCGTTTTTCAAAAGCTCGATGGCTTTTTCAGCATGCTTGTTTTCATCACATGGAAGGGCCTCCAGAAGTTCTTTTGCTGTTGGGATGAGTTCGGGATGTTCTTTTATGAGGAGCCCGACCATATCCAAGAGCTCCTTCTCCGCCTTATCCTGCACCACATACATACATACATACATACATACATACATACATACAAGGTCGACATTCAGTAGAATTACGATAAAATCCCACGTCACTACTAATAAACGATATGAACATACTATTTTAAGTATTATGGCGAGACGAGAATAGTTCACTTCATCTGTTCACTTCATCTGCCGTTCGGTCCTCATCATCATCATCATAATAGTCACTCAGAGGCCCATACATTCGCTCAGCCTCCACCTCCTCATCATAATAGTCATACTCATACTCATACAGCTTCGCTCTTTTTCCATCCTGAAAATTAATTCCACTTCTTTTGATTGAGTTCTCTATCAAAAATTCGAGTAAACCATCAGTCAAACTTCACAACACATAATACATACGTAACAACAAGTACAAGACTTGGCAAAGTTTTTGATTTTCGAGCAGCCAAAATTGGGAATTCCAATCCATCATCCACGAAAACAGACACAATACAAAAGGATTACACAATCAAACACACGCATACAACATTATTTATGTATAGCTTCAAGGAAGACTTAATTTCAACCCCAAATCCGACATCGACCGATTCATCGAGAGTTGATTCAACACCAGCAACTAATTGAATATACAATAAGAATAAAGTAACAGCACTCACACATCAGAGCGAACATTGTTACGAATAGACAAAGAAAAGACAGAGAATACCATTGCATCGCCATTCGGGTTCTCCATATTCTTTAGGTCTCACGAAACTTTGGGTTTCCTTCAAACAATCAATTGTATTTGTTGGACCCGATATAAAAAGTCGTTTTCACTCAATATAAAAAGTCGTTTTTCACTAGTGAAAAAAGTTTAATGGGTAATTTTACTGATTTTCTTTGATCATGTATGGCTAATATTCTTTCATTGATAGTGCTTGTTTATAGGGGTGTAAAAGAGCCGAGATCTTAACGAACCAGTAATCGAGTTCGAAGTCAGCTTATTTATGTATATTAACGACTAAACTCGAACTTTAACGAGTTGAACTTTAAAAAATTATATAAAAAATCCGTCTTTTGAAGCTTTATATATCGAGCTGAACCCCACTCACGAGAGGCCGTTCACATCCCTTGTAAAACTAAAATTAAGATTTATGCAGTGTTTAAAGATTTATGCAATGTTTATGAAAGAGAAATCATATATGCACCTTTCAAATTATGCAACAAAAGCCAAAAACAAGGAATGAAAAAAAACATTATTACCAATCTAAAAAATGTAATTCATCACCACAATATACCAATAAAAATAAAAAAACCAACTTCTGTTATAACTGCAAGCAAACAGAGGAACAACAAACACACATTCACACACACACACACNAATCCTAATTAGGCGGGCGAACGTAGCCCATGATCGTAAAATACGTCTGAGCCACCGTGAGCACGAGCAGCACAAACGCCGCCAATGCTGATATGAACGACCACGGCGTGTTAAAATACATGTACTTAAAACTCGCCCACTGAACGTGCCAATGGTTGTTGTAATAATCGTTAACCTCGTTAAACAAACCCGACAAATAGCACGCGTCGATGTAGAACGACACGTCCCTACCCAAATTGTTGACGAACGTCGCCACGTCAGCGTCCGTGCCCATATAGTTCTCGATTATGTTCCGGTCGCACAAATGCTCCACGTCCCGTGCCGTGTTCACCAAGCAATCCAAAAAAGTCGCGTAAGTGGTCACGTGCTTCGAGCAGTGCTTGTGGCACTGCTCGTAAGCCACACAGTTCAGTAGGAACGTGCACATGAAGTCGTCGATCGTGATCGTGGGCATCTCGATTACGCCGCCGCGCTTGAATTTTACGGCAAGGAAGCTATCGTGTTTCGGGCCGGGCCGGAGCTTAATCCCGGCCCGAACAAGCTTGGAGATGCAGGGGATGACATGGGTGTTCGTGTAGCGGCTATGCTCGGGCTCGTCGTAGCCTTCGGGTATGAGGCTTAACCGAAGGAAATCGAGAAGGTGTTTCCCGGTGAGGTTTCGGGACCTGAAAGTAAGTAGTCGTTTACCACAAATTCTTGCGTGAATCGGTCTAACTGTTAATCAGATTTGTGTCGTAATTCTGTTTATATTGTTATTTGTAAATGTATGACATTTTCTTATCAAATATTGCATGTTTGTGTAATGAGTATATAGATTCATATTTTTAATAAACTTGTACAATTTAAATTAACATATGACGACTTAATATAAAAAAAAAAAAATAGAAAACAAATATGAATATAATTTTTAGTCCTCACACACCTAACTCAAACTGGTTCATCCTAATAGAAGTGTTCATTTTGGTTGTCCTCTCTTGCCTAATGCTATGGTCGTGACATAAATGGAACAAGACTTTTCAACATTTTTCAACCGAAGAATGACAATTATACCCTCATGGACCTTTCTCTTTCAGTCCTGATCATACAAATGAAATAAAAATTGCATAATAAAATATATTCAAAGTCATTTTCCACCCATCAAAAAATACACTATTCATCTATCTCAATTTTTTTTTTCTTTCTATTTTCACCATTATCATTTACAATATAATTTTTAAATTATATATTACTCATTAGCACTTATTTATTTATATAGTTTAATATCCATTCATCCACATATTCATAACTATCTATTATTATTTTATTTATCATTTTGTTATTTCCTTGTCATGCACGTTGTAATTACTTACTATTATTATCATTATCATTTTGATCACTACATTAGTTACATAACTAACACCACTTTTTTACATCAGAAAATATCATTTTTCAAAACAAAAAGAATAAATTAATTAATGAAAACATATCCAATCATACTAAAACTTCATAATCACCGAAGAAAATGAAACCTTCTATTAACGACCAAAAAACACAAAAAAAAAAAGGAAAAAATGATTAATTACCTCTCAACAAACTCATCAGGCCTCTGCAGGGCATTATTGAAGAACCTGAGCACGAGCTCTGGCAGGCCCGGATCCGACCCGACCCCCTTCTCCCGGGTCGCCTCCACCAAACACTCGAGCACGAAAAACGGGATCTGATTCTCGAGCCGCACCAAATCCCTCAGGAAAAACGGGTAAACCCACGAAAGCGACGTTAACGGGTCGCCCGCATCCGACCCGACAAAACCCCCAAAAATCCTCAACAGCTCAACCACGAAGCACCCATCAACCACTAGCATCTCCACAAACTCATCTGCTGACACGTGGACAGCGGCCGAGTAGCAGTCCCGGGCCTGGGCCTCCAGCGGCTGAACGGCCCGAAGAAGGTCCTCGAGCCCGACACGGGCCCGGTCCAGCAGGGCCCCGAGGAGCCGCCACTTGTGCTCTTGGATCATGCGGAGGCCCGGGTCTCCGTGGTGGTAGGGCCCGACGGAGACGATTTGGGGCCGGTAGGCCCGGCCGTCGTTGGCCGCGGCGAGGGTGGTGGGGACGGTGAAGATGGAGCACGAGCTCCGGCCGGCGGATCGGGTCAGGATGCGGGGCGGGTCGGAGATCCGGTGCTGCATTAGGGTTAGACGGTCTGGGTCGGGATGCCAGGTGGGCGGGTCGTCGGGTTGGTTTTGGGGGATTGGGAGTTCGACCATTTTTTTAATTGTTTTTCTTTTTTCTTTTTCCTTTTTTTTTTAAGTCGGAAAGGTGGAAAATTTTTCTCCACCGACGGAATGAAGATGAGACGAGAGGTGTTTATGTGGGGAGAATGGAAGAGGTTTAGAGGAGATATTTTCTTTTTTTAATTTTTGTCTTTTTGTATTTTAGTATTTAATCCAATGTTTTCTAACTTGGGTGGTCTTGGGATTATCAGTTTAATTGTCGAGTCATTAGGTTAATTGATGCATTGAATAATTATTTTAAATAGACATGTATTATAATTATATTATTTTTAACTTTATAAGTAAAAAGTGTGTGTATGTATTAATGACAGGTTAAAATTGGGTTAACTAACCGAAAAAAAAATAAAAATTGGGTTAACTCAGTTTGGCCAATGTCTAGAATAGATCAACCAGAGGAGATATTAATGAATACATTGTTTTTATCGGTTTGATTGGGTCCATTTATTGTTTATTGATATCCAAGTCCAGAGGAGATATTTTTTTTTTTTTTTCTGTTTATTCTTTTTAGTATTTAAATTTTAAGTTATAAGTATATAGTTTGATTCAATTTAAGTTGAATGTTGATTGGTTGAAAAAGAGATATTGATATGTCGCATTCAGAGGACAAGTTTGACGGCAACTGGTAATAACTAATAACTACTTAGGCTGCTGCGTGGAAGTACGATCATCTAGATTTGCTTAAGATATTGAAAGGAGAGAAGTTTTTTCTTATTCAAATTAAATCACATTATTAAAACTGCAAGAGAGGGGTATTTTTAATTTACATTTCTCATAGTTTTAAAATTTTACATTATTATTTGTAATTAAAATGAGACTTTTCATTCGTATAATTTGTCATTCGTATGATTTATAGATAAATCTTTTAATTGAAATATAATTTTATTAATTTTTAATTAGATTTAAATATTAATAAATTATTTAATTTTATAATAAAAAAATAAATAAAATTTATTTCTTTTATATATACATATATATATGTATATATCAACACGAAGCTCGTAAAAAATGATTAATTTGTATTATATATGAAAAAATATTAATAAATATCAGAATTATTAATTTTTAAATATAATTATAATTTAAGTTAGTCAAGTGTTTTTATGATTTTAAAGTCAAATAGGTGTGGGTCGAATCTACATCTATATGGATTGTCATAAATTGACACATAGATTCCGAAGCACTAAAATTCGACACATAAGATTACGAAGCACTAGAAGTCGACACGTACGTAGAGGAGACATTCTGCTTTTAATATATAGGAGTTGATATTTATAATATGAAATATCATACTTATTTACATTGTTTTGAATATTTATATGAGTTGAAAAAATATATAATTATCAAACCGTTATCTCAGCATAACATTAGCATTATTTGTAAAATTTAGCTTAGTATTAGCTCTTCTAGTTTCAACTAGTTTTATTGATGTGTTGAAACTTGAGCAGGAAGGTCGAACACGCCAAATAATATTTTAATGGTCCATCAAGTCGAAGCATGAGCCTTCCCTCTCAATAAAACGGACCTGTCTAGTCCACTGGACCACACTAAAAACTATGGGCTCTAACATGGATAATAAGAGTGGGCCTATTAATCAACCACAGGCTTGTAAAGTCAGAAGCAAAGAGTTTTGAAGTATATTATTAGATGGGCCTTAACTGTGTAGCTATTGTTTACTTGTTGGCTCACCTGCTCCAAATGCAGTCTTAAAAAATAATCTACAGTTAAATGTCATTGTGAAATGTTTGTCATGTATAAAGAAAATTATGAATTTTCACTGGTGTATGAAAAACTATATACATATAAGATAATAATTAACTAAAAAATAAACAGATAATAAATTTTTAATAGAATATGTTCAAATGTTCATGTAATTATTTTTTTAAGTTGTCTTGATCAAGATCAATTTTTTAAGAGTGTCGGTTAACTAATTTGGGATATTCTGGATTCATCTAATCACGGGGATAAGTGTATCAGTTTATAATGATGGCAGAAAACAGATGACTGATTAATACGGTTCAGTACTTACTATGAGTATTTAAATAGTTGAATTAGGTTCAGTACTTAATAAGAGCACTTAATTATTTAAAGTGGGTTTAGTACTTAGCATGACAATTTAATTATTTAAATTAGGTGAAACAAATCCATGTCTAGGCCCCTTATCAGCTTGTGAAAAGTTGAGACCAAAATTTCCCAACAAATTCATTTTTGTAACATATTCTTGTGTGAGACGAATTAGACTGTCTAACTCATCATACTTTTTAATAATAATATATACTAATACTATAGAATGTCGTATTTTTATTAATATTATTTATAATGTATTTATTTCAAAAGAAAATATCAATATACAACCTTAGTGAATTCCCATATTACAACGTTACTCAAACAAACTCTTCTAATAACTCCTCCACAAGCTGCCCAAAAATCTCTAGCTCCACTTGTTGTGTAATCTCTTCAATCTCTTCATGCAACTTTTGCCCTCCATCAAAATCTACTTCTTTGAACAAATCCAATCCAATGCATATTCTCCCCCATTTCACTTCATTTTTCACCATGCAAATTATTTTGCTTTTGTTTTCGACTATTAGGTCGGAAGATATCCGGTTCTTGCAAGTCGACATTTTCCTTGGATTATGTCCGTGGCTCGACAAGCGAAATGCCTCGTTTAAAAACCGGTCCATGCACTGTTTTTTGGACATGGATAACAGCTCGTGTTCCTCCTCCTCATCCAAAGATAACACAGTTTCCCTATCGAGCTCGTCATCTGAATTTTCGAGAAAGCTTCTCTCCAGTTCGATTGGATCCAGTTCGGCTAGCTTCTCGAACCTCCGGAGCCGGTCGAGAAGCTGTTGTTTGGCTCCTACACATGATTCATAAATAAATAATTTGATTAATAGATAAGATGAAGATGAAATTCAGTAAATTATACATTGAAATTGTTAAAAATAGCAATATTTCAAGAAAGTGGAAATAACGTTAGGCTGTCTAATCGTTACACAGTCATACACAAATAATAGTGTTAATAAGATGTTTAACCGTTAGACAGTCATATGAAATGCAAACCAACATTTGAAAAGACAAGTGGACTTATGGAAAGTCCTTGTTTTTTCACCATGATGATACACAAATCCTTAAACAAAAGATTTGTAAGAAAAGGATTATATATGTAACCCCACATGATAAAGCTTGTGTTTATATATGAGCTTTAATTATTTAGTTCATATGATGAACATCATAAGATTAGTGATGCCCCCACATTATAATAGAAGGTGATAGGCATCCATATTGTAATTTAATAACCAATAATTGTTTTTAGATATAATGGGACAAAAGAGAAAAACACCTTCCACCAAATTGTGGACCGTACAAAAATTTATTGGATTTTTTTAGTATTATTTTTATGAAGAAAAACAAATTTGGTCACACCTAATTTAACTCAAGTTTAACTCATGAAAATCAGCAAATTTAACTTGAAAGGCCTAATCAAGTGCACAAAATCCAACTTATAATTGTATTTGACCTAATTAATTTGCTTGAACAAATATAATGTGAAATTGGGGAAGAAAATAAGTGAAATTATCTCACATACTTTCCATATTTGCATAGGTGCATTCGGGATCATAATCGTGGCCCTCATCTTCTTCTTCTTCTTCTTCGACTATTGCATTGGTGCTTTCATTTGTTTCGTCTTCGAAGAAAATATCCAAAACCGAAACCGGGCTACATTGTTCCTTCTCGTCATCTCCATTCACGTTATTTGAATTTTCTCCCGTTTCGTAATTTTCGTCGTCCTATAAATAATGTAAATATATCATATGGTACATATTACAAGCCATTTCAATTTTTCACATGTGCATTAGGACCATAGGGCAATAATTGTACTCTATAAATAAAGAAGTTTTTACAAATTTGAAATCGAAAATTGCAAAATATACTTAGCAATTTGCACAAATGTCCACTAGCTAATAGAAAATAGAACACAACGTGTGCCCCCCCTCCCCAAAGAAAAAAAAAAATCAAGCAAAAACTATCCAATAACCAATTGCAAAAGACTACAAAAAAAATAACTACTAACTCACATATTGGGCATAATATTAGTAATTTGATTAGTTAGTGAGCATTTTATAAATTTGAAAAGGTTTGTGGACAAAATTGTCATATGTCCCAATTCACTTGATTAATTTTCAAATTTTTTTTTCCATTTTGAAATTTAAATCTTTTTTTTTTTTCAAATTATGTCAATTTTTGTACCTTGATGATAATGCTTACAGAATTGTACCATGCAAAGTGTAAGGCTTTATATGACTGACTAGTGTTTGACATGTCCACTTTATTTTCCACACTTAGGTTAAAATCAGAAAAAAAAAATAATAATAATAATAACTTTGCTACTAAAATGTGGGAAATTAATTACCCACTAGTTTTTGTCCCGTGCATTTGCACGGAAAACTATATGATAATGAAAAAATAATAAAAATTATAAACAATAGTAAAAATCATAACAAATTTATTGAAAAAAATTAAGAAAAAGAATATAAATATTCTTAAACACTTCTTTATAAAACAACGTCGTGGTTTTTCTATCGTCAAAATCTCCCTCAGCTCAAATCAAAATATTCAAACCCCACTGACTCGTAACTCTAAAAAGCGCCACGTATAATTGCTCATGACTAAATGCAGAGCTCTTCAGTAGTAAGCCGACGTGCGACAGAGACTGTCTTCGACTCTTATTGATCATGTCATAGAATAGGAAACACTTCTTTATATTGTTTGTCCATGACTCTTATTGATTGATAGAGATTGTCCTCACTTCTTAATAAAAAAAATACCATCTAAATATAAATGAGTAAATATAATATTAATTTTTAATATAAACAAAAAATTTAAAGTAATTGATAATGAGTATAGAATTACCCTTGCGGATTCAAGTTATTTCAACGATGTTCTTTTGATATGTCTAAGATTTAATTTTTTTTCTGATTTATATGAATATAAACACATTTGACTAATTTTTATAAAATTTATTGAAAAAAGTTACTATTTTTTTGAAAAATTGATAAGATATTAAGATAATACTGTACTTAACATAAATGTGGAATTAATTAAAATAAATCTTTTTAATTTAGTCATTAACTAATTAAATTTAACTATAAAAAACCTTCTTAAATGTGAGATTAATGATGAATTAATTAAAAAAAATGTAACTCCTTTTGGAGGGAAAGTGAAAATATTTTTATTAAATGTTTTATTAAATGAGATTAGCTAGCAATTATATATATATAGATTAGAATCCAAGGAGGAAAATAACAAAGTCCAATTTTTGTCCCTCTTGTGGAAAAATTATATAGGGTTAGGTTAACAACACTAATTAAAATTAAAAACAGTTTTTCGTAGTTAATTACACAAATTTAAGGAATATAAATTAAAAAAATATATCAAAGGTATAATCTAGATTTAGGATGCACGTATACCGACAGCTTAATCAAGTCAAACATAATACATAAATTTCACCCGAGCCCATATTTACTCTACTATTAAATTTGATTACACATTTATTAAAAATTTATAATTTTTGAATTATTTATAATATTTGGGCAAATTGCAACCTCAAAATGCATTGCCATCCAAGAAAAAGTAACGACTCATAAATTTGAATTTTAAAAATTATATATATATAAAAAAAAAAACAATGCTCCAAATTTAGAAAACTAATGTATTTCCAAATAAGACTGATATTAGAGNAAATCAACATAATGACTCGCCTACGGAATGTCCACATAAAACAATAATGAAAATTTGGGTAAGAGAGAAAAAAGCTTAAGCTTTTTGACAATTGAAACATAGGAGTCCTAAAGTAGATATAACTTTTGAGATCACATCGCATAACTTCTTTTTTCACATTTCATAGTATAATTACACATTTTCATTTAAATTAAATTATGATAATTTATATTTACAATTATAAATAAAACAATGATATTTGGCTATGCTCAAAACAAAATTGCAAATCAAAACAACCGAAATTACTGCGACTAACCTGCTTTACGCCGCGGCCAGGGGAGGCCGCCTCCGGCGAGCCGAGCGCCGGCGTTCGGCGGCCGGAGGACGACGGGCTCTCGGGTACTGAGAATCTAAAAGGGCTCAGGGGACACGGGCTGAATCGAGTTTCCGGCGACCCAAAATCGTCACTGATATTCTTATCAATTTTAATTCCTTTCACTTTTTCATTTTCGCCGGAATTATTAAAATCGTGTTCCCCATTAGCACGATTTTTTCCTTTGCTCCGGTCCTTCAGCATTTTCAGAACCGACCCGAATAAACCCGACCCGGAGGAAGTAATCCGGACCTTGCTCTGAGGCCACATCGATTTCCGCGGCTTCTGGATCCTCGCGGCGGCCTCCGCCAGGAGCTCAGCCGTTCCCGGCGGAACGCGGAGGAGGGCCGCCGCGCCGGCGGCAGGCGGCCGGAAATTTCGGAGCGGTGATTTTCCGCTTTTTGATGGGATTTGGACGGATTTTGGGATTTTGGCTGGGGAGAGCGCCGGCGCCGGCGCCGGTGAGGGCCTTTTGAGGAGCGATCGGCGGTCGGAGATGAAGGTCTTCAGGTGGAAAGGCTCCTGGTCTTCTCTGAGCAGCTCGTGCAGCAATTGTTTATGAGCCATTTTTTTAAGAGAGAAATATGTTTTTTCTTTTTTATTTTTATTTTAATTGGGTTAATGGAAATGAGGACTTTATAAGAATAATGTATGGAGCGCGGAATAAAAAAAGTTTGGTGACGATGGGTTTTGTAAAGGGACTTGAGAGAGAAAATAAAGGTGATAAAAAATGAGAATAGGTTTCTATATAGTAATGGGCCTAATGGCTATAACTTTCATTCCCATGCTTTAACGAAAACACAATTGAAAATTCGAAGACATAAATGAGTCGGAGTTTAAACAGCTAAACAAACTTCATTATGAAAAACATTTTTTGTGTATTTTTTTTATATGTATAGATGCACACATAAAAAAATACATTTTACATTTTTGTGGGTTATAACTGCAAAATAATTGGGTCAAACTTATTTGTAAACGAATATTACTTATTCACGAATAACTGGTTTAGGATTAAAATTTTATTAAACGAGTCGGGTTTTCACTAGTGCAAATAATCGAGCTCAAAAGGAGCCTTTTGTTCATTTATTAAACATATTGAGTCAAGCTAAGTCGAACATACTCATTTTTTATATACACACGTACGATTTCGAATATGAATTACTCGATTCGGCTCGACTCAAATAACATCCATAATAATGGATGTTGCAGAGTGGAGAGCATAATAGTTTATTTTTTATTTTGCTTTGAAACGTATATTTGTCACGGAGTGCGCTAATTGTAGTACGAACTAAAATAAAAATTATACAATGCGGAAGGAATCAACCGAAGATTAATAAACTCTTCAGGGAAGCATCCCACTTCCCTTCAGAGCTCTTTCATTGATAGATCACTCATGAACATAGTTTGGACTTACAAAGACTTGAACTCCCTTCAAATCTAGCCAACACTACTCGATCCTATCAACTAATTCTCCGGCCACGTCCCGTGGACTTATAAAACCTACACTTACTCCCTAAGTGTATGAACCGTAAAATAGTTTTGATGAAATGTTTAAACAACTAAACAAAAGCAGTATCAGTCCTTGGGTTTGTAAGAACTTATAGACTGAACTGAATACAGCTAAAATGGAACAGAAAGAAACGAAGCTTGAATTGCTCTAAAAATATCTCTCTAAAAATCACCGCACGCCAGAAGCTTCTTCCAGGGTATTTATATGAACTCCTTAGGGTTGGAGTCTTCTACAAGGCATAGGTCTTCAAACAAGATTTCCTTCCAAAAGAATAGCATATCTTTGGCAAGAAAATCTTCTATTCTCTCTCTTTGATTTCCTCACCACGCACGGCTCTTCTCTTCCTCTTCTTTATCTCTTCACGTCCGATCTCCTATATTATCCAAAGTCATAATAAGATCTACACAGACTTATACATGGAATATAAAATAAGATTAATTAAGGAAATAAAATATGTAAAGATCTCCCATTTATTCTGTGGTTCCAGGTGCTTGTTTGAACTAACGAACTAATGCCAAAATAAAATATCTTTCATGCTTATTTTAGTTAATGAAGCATTTCTATAAATTTTAAATTAATATTACTATTAGAATTTAGACGTGATTTTTTTTTTTTTATATTGCATTTGGTAAGTTTGACGTGACTAGTCAAATTAGACATTTTTTTGGCTGGTTCAATTATACAATTTTAGACATTTTTTGTGCTATATCACTCTAAATCATCATGTTTATAAATTATCTTCCTGTAATGTTAGATTAAATTCATTGACAATTTTCTCACCACACATGCATCAAAATCATAAACGTGGTTTTCACTTTTACAGGTCTTATAATCACAAAAATTGCGTCCAATGATGAAAAGTGACTCTTGTCGTTAGAATAAAGCATGCAATCCCTACAAATATTCCGTAATTTTAAAAAAATAATAATAATAAGAAATATAAATCTTGAAACATGAGTAAACTTTTTCACATTTCATTTTCTGTGCAAAAATCAATGAATTTCACCATATCGTGCCAGAAAATGAAAACGATGGGCATGGGAAGGTCAACGAAAAGTCAAGAATACGGTTAAAACATTTATTATTAACACTAAATTGGTATAAACAAAAATCATAATTTTCTCTGTATCGAACGTGCAAATTGTGGTTGTGAACTTCTCGTTTACGAATTACGATTTTGAGGTTCAAATGAACAACCAATAAGCCTAGCATGTTAGAGAACTTGCAAATTATATTTACAAATAACCCATTTACGATTTTAAGTTTGTTAGCAAGTCGAAGTGAGCTTTCACAAACTTAAACGAGTCAAGGTTTAGTCAACTCTTTGACAAATTTATTGTACGAATCAAGTCAAATCAAACTGAGCCGAGCCAACTCTTTTATCAAAACCAACACGAAGTACTCGATTCGACTCAATTCGAATAACATCTCCACCATAATTTCCCAATTTTAAAAAAAAAGGTATTATATAAAAATAAAAAGAATAAAAAAAATCACCCATTTTAAATGAACCTTTTTAGTGAGAAGACTTTTGAAGTAGGCCACATACTACTGACATAGCGCTCCAGATGTGCATGCATGCGTGAAAAGGTCCGCTCCATATATATATTACGGGTCGCCTCACCTTTTTTTCACTATTCACGCAAATTCAAGTTCTTCAGTTACTGAATTTATTCAAATTATTTTAAAAATAATAGTATAAAATAAATAAACAATTTATTCTGATTTTATTTTCCAACTATCACCGGTACTTTGTGATTTCTTTAATCCCACGTAAAAAATGTGAAGCCAGAGACTTTCACCAACCATTTATCTATTTTCCAATTCAAATATCATAGAAGTTCAATTTTTTTTTTAAATAATTTTTTTTAACTGAAAAACTAGCTGATATAATAAAAGTGATTGATAAAATTAACTTACAAGTCAGACAAAATAAAACTTTCGATGGATTTTTTGAAAATCTGCCAAAAAAGTTTATGACATAAGTTCAAAACTATTTTAAAAAAATCATAATGTATTTCAATAAATATGAGCTTATAATAAACTGATTAAATAAAATATAAACCAATTTATGATGTGATGGTTATTATGTCAATTGTATTGGTGTAATTTAAAAAATGTGGTCCGCTTTGCAATTGGTAAATTGTACGAAATTAACGAATATGTTATATATTTTCAAAAAAATTCTTGAACTCTGTCCACGATGAAAATCTTAGAGCTAAGGGAAAAAATCAGCATAGGGGGGCTGCCTAGCACTAGTTGTTCCTTAATTATTTGAAAACTAGTATAGGTCCTATAGATTGTATTGCATATAACATAGATTTGTTTTCCACTCATTAAGATTAAGTAGAAAAGCCAAATTCCAATCATTCAAATAAGTTAGTATTTTATGAATTAATTAACTAATTAATTTTAAATAATGCACAATATTGCTCACATACCCTTATGTGTAGCATGTACAGAAAAAATATATATAATTGTAGATTACTGTTTTTTTTTTTTAATAAGGAGGTCTGTTCAGGTCGATTCTCAGACCAAATTTAAAAGCTGTGTTTCTAATACCAAAATGTGCAATAGTTTTTGTCACAAAATAATTTTAATTTGAACTCATAATTATAAAATATAACATTGTACAATAGTGTTAATTTTAATATGGGGTGATTAATTTTACAAAATATTTTATACATTTTGGGGTTAAAATAACAATTATAGATTCTCTAGATCATGATTAATGGATTATTGTGGTTAATCCCCATATATGTACTCATTTGAAACAATGGTTCCCATTTGGAATTAGAAGAGCTCAATTTAAGTATGATTAATATGCGCATGGTTGCACTACTCTATCTAATTATAATTATTAGAAACCCTAATATAATCACAAGATCCCAACTAGTTAATAAATTGGATCCTCTAACCTCATATGTGATTAAATTCATGTCAGGCCAAATTGTAAGAACTTGATGATTACCAAATAACACTTGCTTACAAGTAAAACAAAACTCAACTCTTAGGTTAGTTCTAGACAGCTTACCATGTACTTCTGGTTTTCAGTCAACTTGTACTTAATTAAAGGCTGTTTTAAGTACCAGAATTTTGTCCTCAATGCACAGGATCTTTATTTGTCTTCTATGGAATCCTATGCTTATTGATCATTGTAATTCTGG
>BKCP01004783.1:168227-194897 GCA_008636005.1 Striga asiatica
CCCATATTGTTATATGTCTAAAAAAAGTAGCTCATATAGGTCAAAGATTTATTTAGTAACAAGATTTATACCAAGAAAAATGTAACCAATACAAATAATATCACATTAGAGTGGGACTGGTTAATTAATCGGAGAAAGATAAGAGTTTTTGGGACCTTATTCTTCATATAAACACTGAAAATTAAATTGAGAATATCTAACTGTGGTCTTGATTCAATTTAGTTAGTATGATTAGTTGTTAGGGTGTATAATCATACATTTTCAACATATATATCTATATATATATTATATTTAAGTATATGCTTTAAAAAAGAATATAAATAAAAATATAATATAAGTTATTATTATTACAAAAATATATGAATGTTTAATCGTACTTGTAAACGGGGTCGAGCTCGAACTCGAGTATTTAACGAGTTGAATTATATTAAAAGTTCAAATAAAATATACCCGATTTGTCAAACCAGCGAGAGCTTGGGTCGATCCTTAACAAATAAAGTGAAGCACACGAGCGACTCATATTATTTAACAGTTTTAATTATTAGGCAGCTAACGGCATGATTTGTGAATTAGTTGAGAATTGAGATTCCATGTGAAAATTTTGAAGAAGTAATAATTTGAAGCAATTGTCGGAATATCTAGGGTGTGATTGTTTATGGATTCAACTAATTTTTATTTGGTTTGTTTTTTTAACTATAGTTAATTTTAAAAAATGTGGTATGGTTAATTGTTCGTGGATATATTAAAATATTATTTAAATAAAATAATTCAAGTTGATTTGATGTAAAAGTGATGGTTAGTTAAATTATATGAGAGGATGAATAGTGAATTAAAGTTGATGTGATGTGTAAAAATGATTGATTGATATTATTTAATTATATTGATAATATAGGAGATAGTGGAGTTGAGTTAAAGTTGAATTAAATTTGAGTTTTGATTGGTTTTTTTATTGTACAAAAGATAAACAATCGCCTCCCTAGTAATTATGAGTTTGATTATTTATTTATTTATATATATATTAATGTAGAAAATAAGTAATAAATTAAATATTTACACTTAAATACAACCAAAGTCATTTATACATTGAAATATATATTTCATTTTGAAATTCACAAATTTAGTCATGTTGACAAATTTGGGCTTACTATAACAGATATAGAGGTGTCACTGAAAAGCGAAAGGGTTATATACTTATATATTATAGAAAATTATTTTGGGCTTCCCTTTGAATGGGGCTGAGATCAGATCTTTCAAGTAACCTTTAAACAGTCTAGAAACAAAAATGTAAGCCCAGTTTTTGTTTATTTGTTTCGAGCCCACATGTGAATTAACTTAACTGTCCATACAGCTAGAGTGAAATTTCAAATTTGTCAATTAGACCATCACTCATAAACCTAATTGCATAATCTCCCTAAAGGGAGGAGAAGAAAAAGAAAAAATATAAAAAACAATAGTCATAATGGGGACATCCAAATGAGCAAATTAGTCTAGAAAAATAAATATAAAAGCACATAATTGATGGAGTTTGTAGATAAATTTCCCCTTTTACCATCTTCAAGGGTAAGGTTAATTTTATTTTTAGCGCTTATACATAGATTTTTTTTTCTTAAAAATATATTTGCCTCGTTCAAAAAAATGAAATTGGAAAGTGAAAACTTATATTTAAAAGAAAAATGAAATATAATTGAGATTCGTAATAACATGAGATCAATGACATGACATAAAAATAATAAACTATTATTTCACAGAATTAAGACTTAATTTATAAATGTGTGAATAATATTTTCTGTTTGAAAAATATTTAATATTCACTATTTTTATTTTAAATCGTATTAATCGACTTGAATAAAGAAATAAGATGAAAATAATATTTTGTAATTTAATTTATTTATTATTAATTTCAATAAAAATAATATTTAACTAAAATGATGAAAAAAAATTTATTCCCGTGGCCATCTGAAATAGTCTTTCATGAGTAAAGACAAAGTGTTGATTGGTAGCACGCGACACACGACTATTCCATTGAACCTCTCACGTGTCATCACGTGACTTATTCGATCAAGGTCGTATCACGTTTACTATTTTTGAGTATCTATCTAACTGTTGAAGCATACACTCTTCAAATTATTTTTTGACATATTTAATAGTAATTTAACTTTTTTTTTTTAACCCAATTATTGAATGTTTGACCGCCCATAAACTTACCATTGGATGTTGATTGTTTTTTGTAGACTTATCCTAATAGGGGAAATTTCGCAAACTTTAATTAGAAAATTACGTTCAACTTAATTTATTCTTTTTTTCAATGACTAGCCCATTATTTGGCTAGTAAAATTATTTGGATACATTAATTCCCATATATATAAGAAATTACTTACATTTAAAAAAAAAATTGAACTTCAACAGAGGATAATATATTAAAAAAATACTCAATATAACCTAGACATCTTATCAACTCGATATACATTCGAGCTTGATCACTTTGTCGTAGCTCGAGTGACTAAATTCAAAATAGCTACATTCAAGCTGATCAATTAATCATTAACTCAAGACAACTTAATTCAAAATACATACTCTCTCCTATTCATAATAAATATCGTTTTGAGAGGTTGCACAGTAGTTAAGATTTTTTATTTGCCAATAATAACTCTCATCAATAAAAATAGAGAAGGATATTTTGAGAAAATATGAAGAATGAATATGAAAAGACATAGTGTATTTATTAGCTAAATGAGGGTAATAATAGAAAAATATGTACAAAAGATCCAAAATGTCATTTATTTGGTTAATAGTTGATAAAGCAAAAATGACATTTAAAATAAATAGGAGATAGTATATCTTATTGCTCAAGCTCCAACGCGAGCTGTCCGTCGAGCTATTCCATGATACAGTAAGTATCTTGACTTATTATGATTAAAGTTACCCTCAAGTAGACTTGTTCACTAAACAAATGTTTGAAAAAAATATATTTACATTTGACGTGAGCTCGTTCATTTGTCAATTGAGCCTAGCTCGAATAGAAAACTATACTCATTTACTAGACGAATGAAAAAAAGCTCGTCCGTGAATATTAATTTGATATAATTTTATTTTTATATTTATAACCATTATACTTTAAATAAAAAAACTAAAATACTAGACGGAAATATTTTGTTTTTATTTTATTTTTGAATTCGAACGACCAAATCTCAATTAAATGAAACATTTTTTTTAAATTGCTTAATATATTATTCAAACACAAAAAAAATTAAAATTTGACGAACAATTAAAAGAACAAGGTTGAATACAATTTTTTTTATTCAAAACTGAATAAACGGACAGGAACAATGCTTGAAAGTTGAAACATAATCTAACACAGTAAATTTGTTGAATTTGATTACAATTTACAACAGTAATTCGAAGCCCAAAACTTGTTTGTCACATCCTTTAAACCTTGGTCCCATCCCCACCTTCACCTTCTGACACCCATATTCAGATGTTTTTGTCTCCTTTTTGGTGTTTTGACTCTATGCGAGCTGCCAATTACGATATTGCCCCTCTGCATTGAATGCGGTAACTCCAAAAGTCCAAATCCAGTAAGCACTGAGTTGTCATCTCAAGATACCTTCGGCCCGCCAATTTCTAAAACCCGGTCGCGGCCCCATTTGGTCCGGTCTTATTTTCGGTTATGTGGATCTTCACAGCCCGACCATATCCAGACCCGACCCACATAGAATCGGGCCGTATTTAACTTTTGAGTAATTCAGGGTAGAGATGTTAAACGGGCTAGCCCTAGCGGTTTCGGGCTAGCTCTAGCGGGCTTCGGGTTAAAAGGTTCGGGCCTAAAAAGTCCGAATTCAAACGGGCTACCAAAAAAAGGACCTAACCCTAACCCTAGCGGGCTTCGAGCTAAACGGGCTATGCGGGCTATGGCTATAATAATAATAATAATAATAATAATAATAATAATAATAATAATAATAATAATAATATATAAAAAATAAAAAATAAAAAGAGTAAAAATTATAAAAAAAATAACAACGGCTAGTTAAAAATTGTTTTCAACGGCTATTTAGTAATTACCGTCTATCACTATGTTTCATGTCTTTCTTATTAGTCGTTCTGATTGGCTTAAATATTTTGGTATAAAGTACAATAACAATATTGTTAATAATTATCTTTCAAAATCATAATAATGCATTACAAATCGTACTTACATGTGAAGTGGAATATCAAAATTGTAATATACAAGAAATCTAAGAGCATATTACTTACTTGATGCAAACATTTCACCGCCCAACCCTAGTTAAACGGGCCAGCCCTAGCGGGTTTCGGGCTAGCCCTAGCGGGCTTCGGGCTAAACGGTCCGGGCCTAAAAAGCCCTGATTTAAACGGGCTACTAATAAAAGGACCTAACCCTCTTTTTTTTCCGGGCTAAACGGGCCGGCCCGTCGGGCCAAAGACCATTTAACATCTCTAATTCAGGGTGTGCTTGATACTGGATATAAGTTTGTGACGGAATATTTTGGTTTTGATTAATTTATTAGTTAACTGCAGTTAATTTTGAAAAAAAAATTAGTTGTATTAAATATGAGCGAAATTTTTAGTTTGTATTAAAATAATATTTTAATATATTAAAATTGATTTCATGTAAAAGTAGGAAATAAGTGATTGGAAGTGATGAGTAATTAAATTATGTGAAAGATGAATAGTAAATTAAAGTTAATGTGTTGTGCAATAATGATAGTTTGATATTATTTGAATATATTAATAATATTGAGGATGGTCAGATTGAATTAGATTTTGAATTTAAAAAAATGAGTCGTGAAAAGTGATTGAAAACTAGTTGAATTTTTTTTATGAATATCCCTTCTTTGTCAGCCATGATTAAGGAGTGTCTAAACTTCGGTTAAAATTGAAATTAAAATCGAAATACCGAACGAAATTTGATATTCACTTTATTTTTCAATATGTCAGTTCGATTATTGAATTTTTTGTTCTTCTAATTTTTCGACCATTTTAGTTTGATTTTGATTCTATTTGTATTAGTATATGAATTATCGAACCAATCAAATATACAATAATATTTTTATATGCTTATATATTTTATATTTTAAGTGAAGTGTAATAGAAAATAAAATAAAAGAATAAATGAATCAAATATAATTATTTATAACTTTATATGAGAAACCTTTATTTCAATTGGATTTCAATTTCGGTTCGATTCAGATATATGACAGATTGGTTAATTCAAATTATTTCAAATTCCTTGAATCTGCCATTGTTTTTTTTAAATTATCCAATTCAAGGCCACTCCTCGATATAATTACCACTAACCCTACATATAATGACCAACTAAACTTACTAATTCTACATTTAGACCATAGAAAAAGCAAACCTCGCGATTTACACTGCCCAAAGCATATGACTTGTCTCTGAGAATAACACCTAGAGAACCAGTTTTATTTTATTTATTTATATATTTATTTATTACTAACATATTGTTAGAATCTAGAATATCTTGGTAAGTGTAATTAATAAATAATGCTGGGGTGGAAAGTTTAAATTAATATTACTTTGAGGAGCACAGGCCTTCTCTCTTGGGGCAAGTAGCGGGTAATTAATTTGGAAGCAAGCTCTGTGAAAACCAAAATTCCAATTTTACATGTGTCAACTTGAATTGTACCCAACAACTATACAGTAATTAGGGATCTAGCATTTTATTTATTCATTTATTTATTATTTTTTCTAAATGATAACATAGATGGAAAAATATAACCAACCTAATAGATTTTTTTGCCTTTTTTAACATTGAAATCGATTTTGTGAGAAATGTTCATTTACTGTCAACTGAACTTCCATTTTCATATGGTTTTCTAACACAAAAATTTGTATGATTTTCTAACACAAGTACTTGTGTGTGTGTGTCAATCTAGCCGTTAGACGGGTTAATGTATAATATTTTTTTAATAAAATATATAATTATGTTATGAAATGTCATATATTTATTTATATATTTTTTTTCTAAATATGATACACTTAGTCTGAAAGTTTTGATGAAAATGCTTGGCCGCATAACAACCTTATTGCTTTTCTAATTCACATGCTACATTTTTCACCATTAGTAATTCCATGAGAGATACAATATTTGTTTTTACAGTATATTGATGTTTAGAAGCCTAACAATTAGGAAGTTATTCATTCGCAATACTTTTAATTTTAAAAGCATACTTTAGAAAACAATATAATTAGAATTATAACATTTCATTGTATAAGTTTATTTTTGTTAAAATAAATATGACGGGTCAACCTTCATAATCATTAATCCAACTCATACAAGTTGCATGTTGCACTTTTATCTTACAAATTTTCCATCTAACGTCAAATTAACTCCTAAAGCAAAATATAATAATAATAATAATAATAATAATAATAATAATAATAATAATAATAATAATAATAATATATGATTTTCGAACTAGATGCCAAAGGGGGAGATTGAAAGAGTTATATTTTTGGCAATGAAGTTCAAAAATTAATATAAGTGAAGATATATTCTTGCAAGCATGAGAAATAAAAAGGGAAGTTCTTTTATTTATATTTATATTTATATATTTGAATATATTTATATTTATATTTATATATTCAATTTATATATATATATATTAGATTTGCATGATCTTATTATGGATATATTTTGTAGGAAATCATATAAGAAGGAAAGATCTTTGGAAAGAGAAGATAGAGATCTACACCTACCATATCTCTTGTGATTTACATGGAAGGAAATTGGATTAAAGAAGGATTGTTTGAAGTGAGAGAAAGAAGAATCCTAAACTTGGAAGGAAATCAAAAAGGAGTCCTATACTTGGAGAACACTCCACATCCTAGGGATTGTATATATATCTGCTTGAAGAACGAATTTTGGAGAGCTGTGAGCAATATATTCTATTCCATATTCGAGCTGCAAGCTTTTTGTGTTTTATTTTCGTTGGTCAGTTTTTCGGTGTTCTTACGTCATCGAAGAACTGAAGTCTGTTTTGTTTTCTTTTCTTTGTTTTTCATTCAAACACTTGTGTGATCAGTGCTTAGGGATTAAGTACTGTCTTTAGCTCGAGGGATTCGAGAGGTAAAATCCACGGGACGTGGTCGGAGAAGTAGTTGATAGAATCGTGTGTAGTTGTGGCTAGACTAGAAGGGAGTTCGAGTCGTGTAAGTCCAAACTATACAAGTGTGCACAAACGGTTTATCAATGAAAGAGCTCTGAGGGGAAGTGGGACGCTTCCCTGAAGAGTTTTTAAATCTTCGATTTATTGCTTCCGCATTTTATAATTTTTGTTTTAGTTCGTACTACAAGTTGAGCGCACTCGTTACAAAATACCTACGTTTCAATTGGCACCAGAGCAGTGTTCCTGTTCTTACTACGGGATAAAGATCTTTGGGACTGTGATTGGTCACCATGATTCACGACGGCATGTCCGTTTCGCGCCCTCCGTACCTCGACGGTTCTAACTATGGATACTGGAAATCCATGATGGTGATATTTATTCGCTCTTTGGGTAAAGGAACCTGGCAAGTCATTGAGTCAGGCTGGACCACACCACTCATGCCGAAAGCTCCCTCGGAATCAAAGTCATCAACCTCGGCTGCTCATGTTCTAGTCGAGAAACCAAGGGATCTTTGGACTGATGTTGAAAGACAAGCAGAAGAAGCAAACTTTCGTGCATTATATGCTATCATGTCTGCTGTGGATCCAACTCGCCATAAGATGATCATCCAGTGCACAACAGCTCGCGACGCATGGAAGATTCTTGAGAGGCAATTTGAGGGTACCAACGCCGTGAAGTCTTCCAAGCTCCAAATGATTTCCACGGAGTTCGACACTATTCGCATGAAGGATGATGAAAATATTGATAGGTACTATGCACGTTTTTGTGATCTCGTTAACCAAAGTGCCATGCTTGGTGAGGAAATTTCTGAGGCGAGGCAAGTGCAAAAGATCATGAGGACCCTTGCCAAACGATTCCGTGAAAAGATCACCGCACTTGAGAGCTTTCAGCGAGTCGAGCCTCTTGGTCTCGATGACTTACTTGGAGAACTTCGAACTTTTGAAATCAATCGTGGTTATGATAAGATGGGAATAAGCAAAGGCTTAGCCCTGAAAGCCAATGTTCCAACACAGGCTGAAGACGAAGAGGATTCTGATGATGAGTCTCTTGATGCTGAAAGTATTGCTAAGGCTTTGGATGTTCTTACACGCCACTTCTCTCAGTTAAAGAAGAAAAAGGAGTTCCAAGGGAAGAAGCCTACTGACTTCAGTAAGAACATCAATCAGCAGTCTGGTGAACGACGTTCCAACTCACATTCTCAGAAGACTCAGAATCAAGATGTAGAGAAGAACCAATGCCGTGAATGCAAGGGATTTGGACACTTCCAGAAAGACTGTCCGAATTTCACGAGGAAGAACAAAACCTATCGAGCCACGTGGGATGATGATGAAGACGATGATGACCAGCAACACACGAACAAATTTGCCGTCACTTCTCTCAATAACTTCACGTGTTATACAGCCTCTCATAAGCCTTGTGATGCCGATTCAGGTATGTGTTCTTACACGTATAATTCTCATAGTGATTCTGATGATTCTGGAGATGGTTCTGTTGAAGTAGATTTGGCTACCCATAAGCTTGCATTAGAGACGAGCATCAAAGCTGGAAAAATGGTGAAAAAGCTACAAGCTCAAGTCGAGGTGTTCCAACATCGTTCTGCAGAGCATGAGAAGGAGATCACCTACTTGAAGGATGAACTTCAGAAAACTCGCATGATGAATGGCGAACTGAATGATAAGCTGACCAGATCTGATGTTCATACCAGCAAGGAGGAACATAAGCTGGACGAATTTGTTGCCAAAATCACGATGTTAGAACATGAACAGAAGTTGTCCAAGCAGGTATGTGATGAAAAGGTTTTTATCATTGAGTCTCTACGTAATGAAATGTTTGTCTTGCAGAAAACTATAGATGAAAGGGAAACCGAGATTGTTGCACTCAAAAGAGAACTCGGTCGAGTGATGGAAGAACATGTAACGCTCAAGAGTTATTGTTCTACAATGGAGGAGAAACTCAGCAAGAGTGAGGAGATTGTCAAGATGATCAACAAGCCCAAGTCCTCATTTGCTGAAGTTCAAAGGATGAGTCAACAAATAGGTACTTCAGACCAGAGTAAGAACGCTCATGATCAAAAACTGAAAGGTAAAGTAGGCGAACTTAGCACATCTCTGAGTAAGTCAGACCTGACCTTTGTTAAAGAAGGTTACAGCATTGATGGTAAGAATGGTAAGCCTAACTCTACTAAAACTCCGCGTAAGAATTCTGGTAAGAACTTTGTGCCTGTTTGTCACTATTGTGGTATCCGTGGTCATATTCGCCCTAAGTGTTATAGGATGCATAATGATATTTATACTGGTCGAATTGATGAATGGAGTCCATATGGTGTACCCTTGAAAGCACCTAAACTAAAGGTTGATGTGGTTAATCATGAACAGAAAAAGATTTGGGTTCCTAAAGGCAGTAAGAACGTTTGCTTATCTTCTATACTTGCATTGAAATCCACCTCTAATTCTGATTGGTATTTTGACAGTGGCTGTTCTCGTCATATGACAGGTCTAAAATCTAACTTGATTAATATTTTGCCTGTTCCTTCTAGTTTTGTGACCTTTGGTGATGGTGTTATGAATAGAGTTCTCGGTATAGGATGTTTGAATGTTCCTGGATTGCCCAAACTTCAAAATGTTCTTCTTGTTGAAAATTTGAAAGCGAATTTGCTGAGTGTGAGTCAATTATGTGATCAAGGCTTCTCTGTGAGTTTCACCTTGAATAAATGTTTGGTTTCAGATAGGAATAATAATTGTGTTCTTACAGGGTCTAGATCGCATGATAATTGCTATTTGATTGATTATATGACTTTTGACTCATGTGATGCGAGTTCTGGTATTGTTAGAGATTGTGATGCTGATAGGGATGAGAATGTTCAATGGAGTACGTCTGACGGATGTTCTTACACCGATCAGAATTTTGTGGCTGAAACTTGTTGTTCAGAAAAGGTGTGGATGAAGCACATTTTTCTTAAATTTGGAACTGAGGTACAAGCCATTGACCTTTTCTTTGACCTTACCTATGCGGCTAATGTTTCCAAATATTCTGTTCAACATTCTCTTAATCGTACTAGCATGCTATGCCACTTTACTAGAAATTTGGTTGATGATGAATTAATTGTTCATAAATATGTTCCAGCACATAACCTTGATGTTCAAAGATTTATCTCTCTAAGGAAATCCTTATGGATATGCACTCTCTGATTGCTTGCATGCCATTATATTATATTGTATTGTATATTAGTATATATATTATATTTGCATTGCGTGTATGCATATAGGGTATTATTTGCATTAGGCATGCCTTGCATTTTTGCATATATTTCACCACTAAGTCATAAATGAAGTTCTGACTCTTCTGAAAGCGGGTGAGATGTTGATTGTCTTTAATTGATGGCGTGTTCTTGCATACCTTGGAACAAATATATTTCTGTCAAAAAGAGCTGCCTTCACACAATGATCTAGAGCGATAGCTAGCACATGGTTCGTTTCCTTTGGGATCGACTGTGAAAAGAGCGTCATGGACAGAAAATGTTGTGAAGGGTGGTAGCTAGTGACAACCACTGCACTTCATTGTGTGGTGTTTTTACTTGGAGTTATAAGGTGGTCATCTTCATAAAAAACGTAGTGCATAATGATTTTTTTTTAAAAAAAAAAAAAAAAAAAAAAAAAAAAAAAAAAAAAAAAAAAAAAAAAAAAAAAAAAAAAAAAAAAAAAAAAAAAAAAAAAAAAAAAAAAAAAAAAAAAAAAAAAAAAAAAAAAAAAAAAAAAAAAAAAAAAAAAAAAAAAAAAAAAAAAAAAAAAAAAAAAAAAAAAAAAAAAAAAAAAAAAAAAAAAAAAAAAAAAAAAAAAAAAAAAAAAAAAAAAAAAAAAAAAAAAAAAAAAAAAAAAAAAAAAAAAAAAAAAAAAAAAAAAAAAAAAAAAAAAAAAAAAAAAAAAAAAAAAAAAAAAAAAAAAAAAAAAAAAAAAAAAAAAAAAAAAAAAAAAAAAAAAAAAAAAAAAAAAAAAAAAAAAAAAAAAAAAAAAAAAAAAAAAAAAAAAAAAAAAAAAAAAAAAAAAAAAAAAAAAAAAAAAAAAAAAAAAAAAAAAAAAAAAAAAAAAAAAAAAAAAAAAAAAAAAAAAAAAAAAAAAAAAAAAAAAAAAAAAAAAAAAAAAAAAAAAAAAAAAAAAAAAAAAAAAAAAAAAAAAAAAAAAAAAAAAAAAAAAAAAAAAAAAAAAAAAAAAAAAACGAGTTCTTACACCGAGCATTGGGGCAAAGTAATGGGGTTGACTTTCACTATTGCAGTGATTGTTACTAAGTGAAAAACCTCGATGTAAATTAATGTTGTTGCTTAAAATCATTGGGCAAAGTAATGGGGTTGACTTTCACTATTGCAGTGGTTGTTACTAAGTGAAAAGCCTAGTGAATAATAAAGCTTATGTTGTTTTGGTGTTGGAATTCTGGAGAGATATGACTTGCGCTACATATACATATATATAATAATACCGCCTCTGTTTTGTTCCTTGGTGTGTTTGTAGCACAATGTTGATTTTGGATTAATTATGCATCAATCCTGCCTAAGTAGATTAAGAAAGGATTTTATTGATTTTAGTGTCTTGCATGCGGTTTTATTTTTTTTTTTTCATCCTTAGGCATAATGCATGTGATTTCCTTCTTGAGTGAATTACTTGGACGTTAAAAAATGTGAGGGACTTTATTTTTGGATGATAAAATCTTATTCTTCCTAATTTTGAATTAGTTGGACACGTGTGTTAGTGTGTTAATGAGTTTGTGTGTTCAGTTTTGATGGGGATGTTCTTACTGCATGGTATTCAACCTTTCCCTTGATATTTTTTTTCGAACCTCACCCATCACGTCCTCACTATATATCTTCATTTTCAGAACTTGAGAACCCCATTTTTATTTTTCTCTCTTTGCATTTTTCTTTTAACCATTTGTGTTCCTGCATGATTTTCTATTGTGCTTCTGAAACACTTTGGCTGATGGCAAAAGACTAGAGAAGAGATGGATAGTCTTCAATGATTAGAGATCAGTTCAAGCAACGACTTTCGTCTTCGGTTATATTTTTTTTCTCTCACTCGATGTTCTTACTCAGGGGGAGATTTGCCTTTGGCATTTCAGTCTAAAAAGGGGGAGAAAAAGGATGTTTCTGAAGATATTGGGGATTATGTTATAGTTGTTTGCTTCTGATTATATTGGTTGCTGTTTTTGTAAGATATTGGGGATTATGTAAGAACCATCGCTGTTTCTTCACATGGAAGACGGTGGAAAAAGAACACGGGTACAGGCCCTTCGGCATCCCGTAGTTCGAAAAAGGGGGAGAAAGGCAGAGATGGTCAAGGATGATGCTAAGAAGTCAGGGGGAGATTCAATAGATGCGATTGGTTGCTGTTAGAACCTCTTATGACTTTTCTTTTGTGTGGCTGCTGTTAATACTTGCTGTGATTGGTAGGATGTTTGCTCTGATTGTTTTATGCTATGTGCGTCTAATGAGTTGTAACTGCAGGTACTTTATGGACTGTGTTCTTACTGCAGTGATTTGTTCCTTATGATATTATTCTGCATATTCGTGCTTGTTGTTCTAACTGTGTTTCAGGTTATCTTCATTATATGATTTTCGAACTAGATGCCAAAGGGGGAGATTGAAAGAGTTATATTTTTGGCAATGAAGTTCAAAAATTAATATAAGTGAAGATATATTCTTGCAAGCATGAGAAATAAAAAGGGAAGTTCTTTTATTTATATTTATATTTATATATTCGAATATATTTATATTTATATTTATATATTCGATTTATATACATATATATTAGATTTACATGATCTTATTATGGATATATTTTGTAGGAAATCATATAAGAAGGAAAGATCTTTGGAAAGAGAAGATAGAGATCTACACCTACCATATCTCTTATGATTTACATGGAAGGAAATTGGATAAACTTGGAAGGAAATAAAAAAGGAGTCCTATACTTGGAGAACACTCCACATCCTAGGGATTGTATATATATCTGCTTGAAGAACGAATTTTGGAGAGCTGAGAGCATTATATTCTATTCCATATTCGAGCTGCAAGCTTTTTGTGTTTTATTTTCGTTGGTCAGTTTTTCGGTGTTCTTACGTCATCGAAGAACTGAAGTCTGTTTTGTTTTCTTTTCTTTGTTTTTCATTCAAACACTTGTGTGATCAGTGCTTAGGGATTAAGTACTGTCTTTAGCTCGAGGGATTCGAGAGGTAAAATCCACGGGACGTGGTCGGAGAAGTAGTTGATAGAATCGTGTGTAGTTGTGGCTAGACTAGAAGGGAGTTCGAGTCGTGTAAGTCCAAACTATACAAGTGTGCACAAACGGTTTATCAATGAAAGAGCTCTGAGGGGAAGTGGGACGCTTCCCTGAAGAGTTTTTAAATCTTCGATTTATTGCTTCCGCATTTTATAATTTTTGTTTTAGTTCGTACTACAAGTTGAGCGCACTCGTTACAAAATACCTACGTTTCAAATGTAATTTTCTCACCTAAAAAAAATTGATTACCATAATAATATAACTGAACAAGAAAATGTAGCTAGAAACATGTGTGCATTTGAAACTATACTAAATAATGTGCTGTCCCTATAGAATTTGATGTCTGAAATACTATGTATATTATGTTCCAGCATCAAAGTGTAGCATAAATGGAAATTTGACCAACTAATTCTGATCACTTTAGTAATTCTTGTTTGAATTAAAACTTTTCATACAGACAGATTCTGGCTATCTTGGCTGAAAATGGAATTTATCATTGTCAGTTTTCTTTATTTTGTTAAAAAAAAAAAAAAAATGTTTCTATTCATGCTTCTGAAATAATTTTGACTTGTAGTGCAAACACAGGAAAAAAGTGCTGATGGGATTTTTTTTAATTTAATAAAAATGTATTTAAGAAACCCTAGTTGTAGCTGTTGCAATTTTGCTATTGTTACTATTCCCAAAGCTGCAAAATGACAGTGGACAACAGCCTGCAGGCTAACCCCCACCCTTCAGCCTTTACTCTTAATTTATTTTTTAAAAGTTCAAACAAAAAGAAAATGTATTTATTTATGTGTTTTTAATCTTTGAAGTTTGGCCCTTTATTTATTTTATTAACTGTTCTGTCCGAGTGTATTTTTTTAATAGTATTATGTGCTTGTCCGTGATAGATTCGTGTAAAAGAGATGAGTCCGAGCTCGAGTATGGGATTTGAGTCCTTATCAAGTCGAGTTTGTTACCGAGCTCAAACATTGACTTGTAAACGAGTCGAATTCAAGTCTGAGTGAGTTGAATTTTACTGAAAATAGAGTAAACCTTATGTAAAATTTCATAATTATCAAGCCCAACGCATCTTAAACGAGTTCAAACTCCACCTCGACTTGTTAGATAGCTAAATAAGTAATAACGTAAGATAAAATGATAAATCTCACAGCTTTATTGAGTGCATGTTTGTATAACCAAAATGTGAATTATAAGCTTATTTTGCCATAATAATCAATAAAACTGATTTTTTTTAACATAAATAAGTGTTCCAAAGTATGTAAAATTTGTCGTAAGATTCACTTAACCCCGAAAATATGAGATTTCTCACAAGAAGTTTAAATAACAACCTTAAAATCTTAAACTCCAAAATAACAACCTTAAAATCTTAAACTCCAAACACCACAAGAAGAAATTCCTTATAATTTTTCAATTTCTACACTCTATCAAAGCTANCAAAAAAAAAAGAAAAAAAAAAAAGATACCATAATACATTAGAGTGGCCATTGAGAAGCCCCTGCAAATAAAAAAAGCCCTTCTTTACCAACTTTTTTTCTCATTTAAACCACACCAAAACATAAAGCTTTTTTACCACACCAAACCCAAAACCCCAACTACAAAAATCCCCTCTCCCTTCTCTCTCTCCTCTCTCCCTGAAAGCTGAAACTGACTTTTTTTCTTTTATTTTTCACATGGAACTAAATCTGAAGCCATGGATAGATGAGTCAGTGACAGAGGAAGATCAAGAAACAAAGCTGCTCCAAAACCCTTCTTCTTCTTCCTCACCTGCTCTTCCTTTGTTCTTCTCTGAACCCAACACCACCAGCCACCATTTGTCAGTCCCTTACTCCTCTGATCATCCAAACACGCCCTTATCTGCTCCCAAATTCCCCTGTACACACTCTCTCTCTCTATCTCAAGAAACCATTTTGTCTATCTTCAAAGATAACATTTTTAGCTTATTTTATCCTCTTCCATTGATTTCATTTAATGGGTTCCTTCAAAGATCACATTTTTAGCTTATTTCCACCTTTTTTTCAGTGATTTTATCTAACAGGCTCACTTTATTTTATGTTTTTTTAATCTTTTTTTTTTTGTGCGTCTTTTTGCAGGGATGGGGAGCTTTTTCAGCTTGGCCCAATGGCAGGAGCTTGAGCTTCAGGCTCTGATTTACAGGCACATGACAGCTGGCGCCTCTGTTCCTCAGGAGCTCCTTCATCTTGTTCGGAAGAGCCTCGTGAATTCCCCATTTTACCCTCACCACCAATACTACTCCCATTACCAGCCACCTCGTAAGCTCAGAGAAAATTGAGAAAAAAAAACAGAACATTTGATAAAGATTCAATTTTTATTTCGATTAGTTCGAGATCTGATTCGATTATTTTCTTCGTGTTCTTTTTTTTGGCGGGATCAAGTGGTGCAGGCGGGGTACTGGGGGAAGGGGGCGATGGACCCGGAGCCGGGGAGGTGCCGGCGGACGGACGGCAAGAAGTGGCGGTGCTCGAGGGACGTGGTGGCGGGGCACAAGTACTGCGAGCGCCACATGCACAGGGGACGCAACCGTTCAAGAAAGCCTGTGGAAGCCGCCGCTGCCGGGACCGGGCCGTACGGCGGTGAGGCCCGGAAAGGCGGCTGCGCCGCCGCCGCCGGCGAGGGTTCCGGCGCCTTTACGATCACGGCCGCCGCGTCGCGCTCGACGGATCTCCTTCCTCTGAATCAGAGGTATATTTAAAAAATTTGACGACTGAAAAATGAGCATAATGTGAAAAAAAATTAAAAATCAGGCAAACATTACCCACTAATTAAATGCAAAAAGTTGCAAAAAAAAATAAAAATGTAAGGTTGTTGCGATTTGATTAGTTAGGGAGCAGTTTGTGTGATTGCACGATTGCAGATAAATTAACTACACACAAAAGTACCATCCTTCCGAAGTTATTGGGTATTATAATTTGCAGTTTTATTCTATTTTTTGCCTGGTTTATTTATTGATATGTGTTGCTAAAGATTGGTTCACACACACATCAAGATTATTGACTAGTTATTGTAAATTTATAGGTGTAACTTGACTATCAATTTCATGATTGATTTTAAAAACAATGTCATATTAAGAAGTTGGACAAGAAACTTTTAACTTCATAAAAAAATGTCTTGTTTTCTTAATTCTTATATTATTGTTCTTATCATTATTTGAATTAAGTGTTTGCACATAGCAAACACTCCTTGTGTGGGCCAAAAAGAAAAGGAAAAAAAAAATGCTTACAATCCCACCACTTATTGTAAGATTTTTTAAGATAACAAATGAAGGGGGGTCCTTGTTCCCCAAAAGGAAGAAAGTTGAAATCTTGATATACAATGATCTAAGCCCATCAATTTGTTTTGATATTCTCAAACAACTTTTTTTCTTTTTTTTTTTCTTTCTTTTTTATTAGTTGTTAGATTGAATTAGGGGGTCCCCAAAGAATGCAATCTTTCTGTATTGTTAGTGTCAAAATGGAGCTGTGTGTATAGACCCACCACTGTCTTCTTGGTGGGACAATGTTTTGATATTTTTGAACTTTGGGTGTAGTGCAAAGATCAACCCTAACCACTTGTTTCTGATTCCCCTTATCTAAAGCAACCCCATGTATTTATGTTTTCACCAAACTTTATTCCTTACAAAATTGTCCTTTTGTTCATGTTGTGATCTTCTTAGATTTCATTCCTTAGACTTGAAATATTTGCAAAACATAGTAACATCACACAACGAACGAACCCTAACGATCAGACAATTATACTTTCTCAACAAATTTGGGGTTGATCTTGACGGGTAAACCCGCCTAACAGTTAGGCCAGCTCATACAAGATTTTGTTTTTCAAAAAGACTATTCTTTTTTCATTGTTTTCAATTACAAATGTCTACTTATGATTTGATTGTTCTTTTAGGTATTGTGACTCTATAATCGAGACAAAGGGCAATTTCGACCCGCAACCCGACGACGGACACTCGACTGGTCGAACCCTTAGGCACTTTTTCGATGATTGGCCAAAACCCCTTCACGAGTCTGCCTCCAATTACTCGGCCACGAATCTCTCGATCTCAATGCCCGAAAACTCGTCCTCCGATTTTTCACTCACGCTTGGGACAACAGGAATCGGTGACGAGCCGAGCTCTCAAGTCAACGGTGGTCAAAGGGAAAATGACATGAATAGTAACAACAATATTAATAATAATAAACCTCATCAAGTGATGAGTTGGGGAATGGCTAATTGGGAGAATATTCCGGTGGCCGCAATGGGAGGGCCACTTGCCGAGGCTTTGAGATTGTCGGCCACCGCCTCGTCATCATCGCCGACGAGCGTGCTTCATCGGCTGCCACGTGGCGCCGTCTCGGAAGGTAGTTATGTTACCTCATAAAACTTGGTGAAAATTAATTTTAGTTGTGTGCTTTTTCTTTGTTTGTTTGTTTTTTTTTTTGGTAATCTTTTTCTTGGGCTGCATTATTGACTAGTTTATTTAATGTTGCTTTGTTCTTCATATGGGAATCTTGGGAACTGTTAAAGTGTGATTGTACGGATTGCATTATGTTTGTGGTGTATGGCTCACGCCTTAAAAGAGTTTTATGTCTTTGCTGCGTGGAGTGTATGTCATATGAAGTTATGAACAATGAAAATTAAAAGCAATATGCAGTAAAATTAGTTTTAAATTATTTATTGTTATTACTCTTACCAGACTTAATGGTAAGAGTAAGGCAATTATATTTTTGTTAAAAAATGTATCACGAGTGAATTGGAAATAGGGGGCAAAAAAAAAAGTAGTCAGCTCAAACTTCATAGCCCCATGTCTAAGATATGCTTTAACTGTCATAATACGGAGCTCAACTGGAGAAAGTCACTGGAGAAAGTCAGCTCAATGAAGGTTTTTCATGTCAACGTGTTGTGTTGATATATATATATATATATTTTTTTTAAATCTTGACATAAGGTGAATTCAAGGGAAAAAAAAAAAGTAAATATAACAATTAGCTTTAACTGTAAGTCTGTAACTATCTTAAATATTGTTAAACTTTTGAATTCCATACTTTCTTTTTATTTGAAAATTTTAATACGGAAAAGAGGGAAAAAAAAAATTAAATCAAATCAAAGGAAGAACTGAAGAAGGATGGATAAGAAACAAAAAATAAGCACCAGAAATAGCTAAAGATAGTAACAGAAATGTTTTATCCAGAGTTACATAAGGCCAGCACAGCCTGATTAAACACGAAAGACGAGTCCACAATAGAACACGAGTAAAACTAAGTAAAAGTAACCATAATGCAAGTCTCATTTTGGCCATAAATTCAGATCAAGTCTAAGGAGACTAAAACACAGAGCTCGTTCGGGAAAATGCTAGTTAAACACAAAGGAAATTAAGCTATAATAATAATCATCCTCTTCGTCAAGATTCTCACTAGACCCTTCTTCATTTTCTACGTCATCATGCCAATCCTCCTCTTTGTCAAATTTCTCACTAGACCCTTCTTCATTTTCTTCAACTTTTTCATCTTGTTCGTTTTCTTCAACTTCTTCATTCTCGTCATCATCTTCTTCTTCTTCTTGTCGAAGTCTTGGAATCGAGCCTCTCGTTAAGGAGGTTGCATTTCCTTTTCCGTTTTCTATTTCATTCTCCTTTTCCTTTTCCTTTCCTCTGCCTTCTTCAACAACTTGCTCTTCTTCAACAACTTGCTCGGTCCCAACAGCTATTACTACATCATCCCAAGTCAAATCTTCGCCATCAAACACCAACTCTTCTAAATCATTTTCTCCTTCCAATATATTTTTCACCAACCACTCGTAAACATCTGTATCATCCAAAGAGATGGGATTCACACGACTAACTCCATTATACTTACGCTTCAGAAAACGGTTGCACTTCACATACAACACATCATGCATACACTGTCGATCGAGCCTATTCCACTTTTTGCCATGAATCTGGAAAGGAAAATGGAAGTAAAGGGAAGGGAAGGAAAGAAAGAAACCACAAAGTTAGGACAAAATAAATACAATAAAATTATATAAATATATCCGCTCAAAATGAGTTTTTTTGGTTAACCAGAGTTCATTAATTTTGAAAAATGTGGTATGATTAGTTAGTTGTCGAATTTTGAGTTTATATTAAACTAATATTTAAAATAAAATAATTAAAATTGATTTGATGTAAAAGTAGGAGAGAGGTGATGTTAATTGATGGTTAGTTAAAATTATGTGAGTGGATGAATAGTGAATTAAAATTGATGTAATGTTTAAAAACGAATGATTGATATAATTAAATAATGACAATATCGATGATAGTAGAGTTAAAGTTAAATTTTGAGTATGGATTGAGATAATTTATAAATAAACACACTCTAAAATTCCAAAAAATATTATGTTCAATACTTACGCGTTTAAATACGTTCCAACTGTGGTCAAAACCCGAGGCGCTACAAACAAGGCTAAGCACTTTAATAGCAAACTTTTGCAATTGTGGTGTATGTGAACCGAACAAACCCCACCAATCTGCCGGGTGTAATTTATCCCTCATCCTAATTGCTAAATCCTTCCCAAACAGCCCTTCCGCCCTTTGGTACACACAGACTTGGGAAGTGATTTTCTCTTGCTCGTCAAGATCCAAAACCAATTTCTCGACAGAATCAAGAAAACCGTTTGCCACATCACTAGGAACATCAATGCCATATTTGTATGTGGAAAAGAACACCGGATTCAAATAATGGCCCGCAGCATGCAAAGGATTACGAAGCTGGCAATCCCATCTCTTATCAATGATACCAAACACTTCTCTATTATACTTCTCCTCCTCTTCTCCTTTGAAAGCATCCTTAATTGCTTCTTTTGCATAAGCCATAGAATTATAAATAAAGCCCATTGAAGGTCCACCATAATCACCTACCAATCGAAGCAAATTGAGTAAAGGGCCGTACGTTTGCAGCATTTGCTGGACAATATCCCTGTTAAAGTATTAATGCTCATTCTAGAAAGACATTAGTTAGTAGACAATAGTTGGTAGATATTAGTTGGTTGTTAAAAATTAAATAAATAGAATTAGGCAAAGGCGGTAAGGTAAGGCGGCAAGAGAAAAGAAATCATATACTCTAGCATCTATATATATGAGTCGTGTATCTCATTGTAATGCAAGTTGAAGAATTAAAAAAATAAAAATACTTGCTACTTCAACAATTCCCTACACCAAATAAATAAAACACTAAATTCAATCCTTTTCTTTCACAATCATACGCCTTATCTCCCATACTACACGCATACAAATATTTAAGATACCAACAGTGGTATCAGAGCCCGGTTGGATCAATAGCTGGGCGAAATTATTTTTTCATAGCCTTCTATTTTTTGATATCTTGTCCAAATACCCTACTTTCACATATTCTCCTACTTTCATATAGCCTACTAAAATTCTAAAATGGCCACTTCCCAAAACACCCATCAAATACCAATTCCTATTTTCTCGGGCGAAAATTATAACTATTGGTCCATCAAAATGAGAACATATTTTATGTCTCAAGGCCTATGGAATATTGTCGAGAACGGGTATACTATCCCCGATGACATATCCACTTTGTCTACGGCGGATGAAGAAAAATTCGACCGGGAGAAGGAAAAAGACAGTTTGGCTCTTTTCACACTACAAATGGCCATGATGGAGTCCCTGTTTCCAAGAATTAGCGGAGCACAAACATCAAAGGAGGCATGGGATACTCTAAGAGAAGAATATCAGGGTAGTGACAAGGTACGTCATCTAAAATTACAAACTCTAAGAAGAGATTTGGAAAATATGAAGATGAAAGAATCTGAGACCGTAAAAGATTACTACACTCGATTAAGAGAAGTAGTAAATCAATTAAAAGCATTTGGAGAAAATATCACTGACAAAAGGGTGGTAGAAAAAATACTAATTACTCTACCAGCCAAATATGATCCTATCGTCACGACGACTGAAGAAACTAAAGATTTGGATCATTTGTCAGTGACAGAATTAATAGGTTCACTTGAAGCCTATGAGAAAAGACTGAGTATGCGTGAAAATGATACAGTTGAAAACGCATTTCAGTCAAAACTAAAATTACGGTCTCAGAATTCTAAAATTGGGGGGAGAGAATTTGGAGAAAATAGCAAAAATAAAAATCAAGGTGGAAATTATAATAATCAACAAAAAGAAAAATATTCACCTTGTGGAGTTTGCAAAAAGACCAACCATCTTGAGAAGGATTGTTGGTACAGAGATAAACCACAATGTAAAAATTGTGGTAAATTCGGTCATGTGGAGAAAAATTGCCGCATAAAAAAATATCAAGCAAATTTCTCTGAAGAAAATGAAAAAGGAGAAAATTTGCTATTCTATGCAACACATGCAACTTCAGAAGAGAAAAATGATATTTGGTTCCTAGATAGCGGCTGTAGCAACCATATGACCGGAGATGAGAAGAAATTTAAAAATATTGATAGATCTGTAAAATCACAAGTTCGATTAGGAAATGGAGATCTAGTAGAAGTTGAAGGCAAAGGCTCAATAGAAGTCGAGACCCAAAAAGGTACTCGTCTCGTAGAAGATGTGCTGCTAGTACCAAAACTTGATACTAATTTACTCAGCGTGGGACAAATGGTGGAAAAAGGATACAAGCTACTATTCAAAGACAACTCTTGCACTATTTATGACAACAAAAATAATCCCATAGCTGTAGTAAACATGCAACAACGGAGAAATTTTCCACTCCGTTGGAAATTCATAGAAGCAGCACTAAAAGCCGAAGAAGATCAATCCTGGCTATGGCATCGAAGATTCGGGCACTTCAACTTCAACGGGCTAAAGTTACTTCATCAGAAAAATATGATGAAAAATCTACCAGCCATCCAAATGAACAACAATCTCTGCGAAAAGTGCATGGAGGGCAAACAACATAGGAAACCATTTCCTTCAAGCCAAGAAGGAAGAGCCAAACAAATACTGGAGCTGGTGCATACAGATGTGTGTGGACCAATGAGAACGCCAACCTTCGAGAAGAACAGGTACTTCATCCTTTTCATTGATGACTACACAAGAATGACTTGGGTGTACTTCATGAAAGAGAGATCAGAAGTCTTCTCTATTTTCAAGAAATTTAAAAGCCTCGTCGAAAATCAGAGTGGAAAAAGAATTAAAGTACTTCGGAGTGATCGAGGTACAGAGTACACATCCAAGGAGTTCAACAAATTCTGCGAGGATGAAGGAGTCAATCATCAGCTAACTGTCGGCTACGCTCCAGAGCAAAATGGCGTGTCAGAAAGGAAAAACAGAACCGTGCAAGAGATGGCCAGGACAATGCTTGCGGAGAAGAACATGCCAAAAGAATTTTGGGCAGAAGCTGTGTACACTGCAGTTTATATACTCAACAGGTGCCCTACTAAAGCTGTCCAAAATAAAACTCCAATAGAAGCTTGGAGTGGACGAAAGCCATCAGCCCAACATTTACGAGTCTTTGGGAGTATTTGCTATGTTCACATCCCAAAGGAAAAGAGGCATAAACTAGAGGAGAAGTCCGAGAAAGGTATATTCCTCGGCTATGCGTCTCAATCTAAAGGATACAGAATTTACATCCTCAAGACTGGTAAACTAATTATCAGTCGAGATGTCGAGTTCGATGAAAATGCTACATGGAACTGGGAGGAAGAAAAGGTCGAATACCAAAATATCATGGTACCTGTATCCCGGAGGCAAAATATCATACCAGAAGAACCAGAAGATGAAGCAGAAGATACACAATCACCTTCAACTCCACAACCCTTCAGTCCAAGGACATCATCACCATCAAGCAATGAACAGTCATCCCCTGAATCACCACCAAGAAAAGTACGGACACTCAGGGAGATCTACGAAACATGCAATTTTGCCACGATGGAACCAGAGAACTTTGAAGCAGCAGTAAAGCAAAAGGAATGGGTAAAAGCCATGGAGGAAGAAATCAGGATGATCGAGAAGAATAAAACTTGGGAGTTAGTCGATCCACCAAATAACAAGGAAGTCATTGGAGTCAAATGGGTCTACAAAACAAAGCTGAATTCAGATGGCTCAATCCAAAAACATAAAGCACGACTGGTAGCTAAAGGGTACTCACAACTTCCGGGGATCGACTACAACGAGACCTTCGCTCCAGTTGCTCGGCTAGATACTATAAGGGCTCTAATCGCTCTCGCGGCCCAGAAGAAATGGAAAATCTACCAGCTCGATGTAAAGTCAGCATTCCTCAATGGCTATCTAGAAGAAGAGATCTATGTCGAACAACCTCAAGGGTTCGTGGCAGAAGGACAAGAAAATAAAGTCCTAAAACTAAAAAAGGCGCTTTATGGATTGAAACAAGCCCCACGAGCTTGGTACAGCCGAATTGATGACTACTTCACCAGTCATGGATTCAAAAGAAGCGAAATTGAGCCAACACTCTACATCAAAACCCAAGGTAACGACAACAAACTCATTGTTTCTCTTTATGTTGATGATCTTATTTATACAGGGAACAATGAGGAGATGATTAAGGAGCTCAAAGAAGATATGATGAAGACCTTTGAGATGACAGACCTTGGGCAAATGAGCTATTTTCTTGGTATTGAGGTAAACCAAGAAGAAAATAGGATATTTATCTCACAGAGGAAATACACAGATAATCTATTAAAAAGGTTCAAGATGGACGGCTGTAAACCCGTGGCGACTCCTATAGTTGCGAACGAAAAATTAAGTAAAGACGACGGTACACCAAATGCAGACGCATACACATACCGAAGTCTGATTGGAAGCCTACTATATCTAACGGCCACAAGACCAGATATCATGTACGCGACAAGTCTTCTATCGAGGTTCATGCAAAGTCCGAGCCAAGTTCACTATGGAGCCGCGAAGAGAATACTGCGATATTTGCAGGGTACTAAAGACTACGGAATCAAATACGAAAATAACAAAGACTCAAGACTGGTCGGCTACACAGACAGTGATTGGGCTGGATCAACTGACGATATGAAAAGCACCTCAGGCTACACATTTTCACTTGGCTCAGGCATATTCTCATGGTCATCTAAAAAGCAAAACTGTGTGGCACAATCTTCTGCAGAAGCCGAGTACGTCGCAGCAGCATTAACGACAAGTCAAGCTATTTGGCTTAGGCGTATTCTTGGATACATGGGAGAACACCAAGAAAGTCCAACAGAGATATATTGCGACAACAAGTCAGCAATAGCAATGGCGAAAAATCCTGTACATCACAGCAGAACCAAACACATTGCTATCAAATATCACTTTCTACGTGAAGCAACTAATAATAAGCAGATACAGCTCACGTATGTCGCCACTGAAGATCAACTTGCAGATATTTTCACAAAAGCTTTACCGAGACCAAGATTCGAAAGTCTGCGCGAAAAACTTGGAATTATTCAAATGAGCATTAAGGGGGAGTGTTAAAGTATTAATGCTCATTCTAGAAAGACATTAGTTAGTAGACAATAGTTGGTAGATATTAGTTGGTTGTTAAAAATTAAATAAATAGAATTAGGCAAAGGCGGTAAGGTAAGGCGGCAAGAGAAAAGAAATCATATACTCTAGCATCTATATATATGAGTCGTGTATCTCATTGTAATGCAAGTTGAAGAATTAAAAAAATAAAAATACTTGCTACTTCAACAATTCCCTACACCAAATAAATAAAACACTAAATTCAATCCTTTTCTTTCACAATCATACGCCTTATCTCCCATACTACACGCATACAAATATTTAAGATACCAACAATCCCAGAAGCTAGTTGAAAGGATGGTTTTAGTAATTTTTTCTCCACGGGCTTCTTTAATCCACTTGCTTTCTTTCCATTCTTGCGAAGTAAACATATCACTCAACTTCTCCTTGAGTGATTGCATCCTTTCGAGCATTAGAAAAATGGTGGCAAATTTCGTGATGCCTGCCCGTAGAGGAAGCTCGTTTCTTCCTGTGAACTGGCGAAGCATATTCAACACGAGTGGCCGAGAATAAATGTAGGCAACTATGCTTGTTGCTTTCTTTGTTGTCGCTTTGAAAGTGGGCAGTTTGCCGATATCTTCTAAAATAGAAGTTACGCAACGGGCAGCACAAGGAGTCCAATACAAAGCCGGCCTTTTCACTTGCAAATATTTTCCTACCAAAGGTGTTAAAATTTAGGGTATGATTAGATATAAACTTAATAAAAAAAAATCAATCAAAACTCAAATTTAACTCAACTTTAACTCGCCACACTATCCTCAATATAATATTAACCAATCATTCTTACACATCACATCAACTTTGATTCACTATTCATTCGCTCACATAATTTCAACTAACCATCATTTCCAATCATTTTTTCTCCTATTTTTACATCAAGCCAACTTTAATTATTTTATTTTAAATATTATTTTAATTTAAACTTAAATTCCCACTAACAACTAATCATACCACCTTTTTCAAAATTACCTGTGATTAACAAGAAAAACCAATCAAATTCATATCCAATAGGCACTTTAGAAATTTAGGCGATGGAAAAATCTAATTAAATAAATTAGAAATGACAGTAAAATAGTTTCTTACCAGCAAGCACCATGACATTTGTGTTCTCGGTGACAACTTGAACAACAGCCGATTCACCCACACGCTCCACAAATTTATCGAGAAGCTGAAGCATCTTTAATTCAGCCTTTGCAGAATCCGAAGCATCAACAGACTCTAAAAACACCGAACCTCTAGAAGAATTCACCAAGAAATTAATAATTGTCCTCTGCCGATTGTCTGTCCAGCTATCGACCATCAATGTACAGCCGTGTCTCGCCCATTCTTCCTCACGAGGCTTGACGTATTTGCGATTTATCTTATCAATCGCGTTTTTAAGTAAAGGCCCCCTCAATTCATCAATAGTAGGTAGTTCCAGCCCTTTACCATATTTGCCAACGGCATTCACAAACTTCTGAAAGCTAGGATAATTAATGGCGTTAAAAGGTATTCCAGCATGATACATCCATCGGGCAATGGCCATGTCTGCTTTTTCCCTCAACTCCTCCTTGCATGCGTCGTTTGAAGTTGTCTCTCTATCTTTTTCTCCACGTTTGCCACTTTCAACACTTTGAATATACAAATCATCTGTTGGGCCTAATTGTCTTGGTCTCTTTCGAGTAGTCATGAATCTTGAAGTCATAGGCACATCTCCAGATATTCTCAGATTGTTCAGCTCCATATCATCACCAAGACAATCTACATATAATAACAAAAGGCTATTAAATAT
>BKCP01004783.1:194956-235127 GCA_008636005.1 Striga asiatica
AAAATCGTAACAGCTAAAACTCCAATGAATTCACTAGTTGGAGCAAGGGACTATGCGACATGCTGAAGACGATCAGAGGAGGTGCCTTTAGGCTTTAACAACTATTGTTTTGCTATCATTTTTATCTTCAAACAGATACAAAAAACACCACAAAAAGTGAATGAAAATGAGTGAAGTAATAAAGTATATGGTATGATGTATGCCGTGCAACATTATAACTACCTTCTCTTATTTTTATTTTTATTTTTGAAGCTCATGTTCAATTAACTCCCATCTGCATGGATACTTTGTCCGATTTATATACACCTTTGGCATTGTTTTCTATGTTCTATTAGAAAAATGTACTACAAGTAAAATCATAAACCAGCTCTTTATCTGTCTTATTTGCTAGGTAAAAAAGTCCGAGTCTTTGGAAATTCATGATCTTTCCTACATATTTACAATGAACAATGCACCCACATTATATTTGAGGAAAAAAAGGCGTGAATCTCTTTTGTTTCACAACTTCAAGCTTGACCTTACCACCAGTAAGCATGCCTAACAGTTAGGCGGCAGTCATACTTCTTCCAAAAAAATCAACATAAACAAAAGTATGACATTTCATAGCATAAGTATGCATTTTTGTTACAAATGTATGACGGGTCGACCCGCCTAACCTAACCCCACAAAAGAATTTGTGTTTTACCAAATGATGTATCCCACGAGAATGACCAAAGCTAAACACGCCAGGGGATTAGAACAGGAAACTAAGCGATGAAAAAAACCAGATTGTCACTAACAGTAACAAGAATTGAAAGCAATAAAGTGGTAGAAAGGAAAACCCTAGAAGCCGAATATGTTGAGCTCAACTCAAATAACAAAACTCGAACAAACTCAGGAATAAAGATGAAACTCGCACACACCAAAAGATCAACATTCAGTTAATTCTTCACATACTTCACAAAAAGAAAATGGGAAATGAGACTAATCGAGTTGGGGCAGAATGGAAATTACGCGAAATAGCTTCGGCGGTTGTGGGACAGGCGGTGGTGGCGTCGTTCCAGTCGGAGGTCGGAGACTGGCCGGAGACGGCGAGGGAGATGGAAGAAATGAGACTTCGAACTGTTTTTCTGAGTTCACGCGCAAAGGGCTGGAGAGTACCGAGGTTTTAAATTATATTAAAAAATAGCTATTTTTCTCAAATAAATAAAATAATAAATACAATAAAGGCGCATTAAGCAGGAGCGATTTTATGGGAAACGCGATTGTCACGCAACCATGTTGCTTTTGTTCCGCAAACAAAAGTCTTTTTCCTAATTTGGGTTTGTATGTCATTTGCTTAGTGAGGTTTTGAACCAAAGGATTGTTTCAAGCGAATTTTTTCCTCTCAATGTTTGGCCTAAATGTTATTTAAATAAATAATGTATGTGTTTGTAGCACATTCTCAGCCAAAATAAATAAATAAATAAATAAATAAAATCACATTCTCAGCAACTAACTCCATTTTTAAATATAAACTAGTGCGTGGCCCGTGCGATGCATGGAAAAACAATATTTTGATTGCATTATAAATTAAATAAATAAATAACATTAATCATGATTTACCTATTATTTTTAAATTAAATCGGGTCGGACACAGTCTGACCGGATGGACTGAGAACCGGTTTATAACCAGTCTAGTGTGCTTGAATAAAATATTTGTTATCGAATCCGTCAACACCAGTCTGTTGGACTGATAGGATCGATAGGATTTTCTAAACAAATTTTGTTACATTAAAAATTATTTTAAATAAAATTACATATTTAAATAAAATAGAGATTTATAAATTGTTTATCAATTAGTTTAAACATTTGAGTTTATAAATTGTTTAGATATTTAAGTAACAATTTTTATTTAAATTTACCACAAAAAGTACTATATATATACACTAAAATATAATGTATTAAAATCTGAACAACCATAAATGATTTAATAAAATAACTTGATCGTTTCGATGACGGTCCGGTTTCGAAAACCTTATATTTACCGTACATTAATATAAGTTATGTACTTTAAAAAGTTTGTAACCATTAATTTAGGAACCATCCAATTTTAAATGATTTATAATTTTTTAAACATGATACGTGCATTTAAAACCCATTAATTTAGGAACCATCCAATTTTTTGATAATGAATTAAAATTAAAATGTAAAATAAAAAAATTGCTGAAAATAGTATATAATAAATGTGGGTTGACTTTTCTTTACTACTATTTATGGTAAATGTTAATTCTTATTATATATAGATTTGTTTATGAGACAACCTAATTGTGTAACAAATCGATCCATCATAATTTTTTTTAACAAAAATACATATTAATGCTATAATGTCATACTTTTATAACTGATGATAGTTCAATATGAAAGTTTCATATAAGTTGAAAATTATAAAATCGTTTATCCATATAAATAATACTATGTGTTTATTTTCTGAGTTTTCAGATTTGTTGATCTCAAAGTGTGTTGGTGGATGCCATTGAGTACTGGTGGTGGCCTTTTCGAGGGCAACAATCTGCGTGCTTTTGGATTGGGTGATGGTGAATTGGTGATTGTTTGAGGAGAGAGGGATTTATTCTACTTCGTGTATTTTTTGTACTGTGTTTGTTTACTTTGTTTTTCCCAATTATTGGAATTTAGTGTTCTAATTATTCGAAGAAAATAAAAAACTTTTGTTTGAGCTATTAATGAGATCTATAATAGAGATATACCTAAATTCCAAATTTGAAATACATCTACAATTTGAGAATTATTCAGTTTGAATTATAATCTTTCCTTGACCACTGTCCTTGCAAGTTTTTCACTGTTCCACGCAAGCACCAGCGTCTCCTTGTGCACCGGGGTTTTTCGAGCCTCCATGTTGCGCACCTCTACCGAGCTTTTCTGAAGCTTACATCTCGCAATCTTCACTATACTCACAAAATATCTGTTGGCAAACTGAAGTAAACTGGCGATCAGTCTAACGAAACACAATATAATTAATAATCAAGTTTTCACTTTTCAAGATGGAGAAAAACGAAGTTTTACTAGAAGATGCAGATATTCTGGTGTCTTATAATTTCATGCTATCTATAAATTACTAATGTTTTAAGGTTGTGTTTTCTGCTATTTTCAATACTATCTGCACCTTTTGCAAGTAGACCAAAATCTCAAAATGCAAAACTTACATGTGGAAGGTCAAAATCGCCTTCCCTTGCATCACAAACATCGAGTGAGATTTTCCGCAGCATAGGTAACTGCATTCATTCATTATTCATGGGAGCAGAACATACTTTGTTTCAAATACACTTCCCAAAGCACAATTAAGTATGTAAAAACTAAAAAGAGTTTCACATATGAAGCAGTACATACCTTGGAGGCAGCATATATGATGAAGTTTTGTGGAAGCCCACGGCCCTGCAATATTCAATGCACAAAAGGATGATTCTAAGAATAGGATGTTGAGGGCATGCTTGTATACAAATATATCCGCTCAAACTGATTTTTTTTTTAGGTTATATTAAAATAATATTTAAAATAAAAAAAATTAAAGTTGATTTGGTGCAAAAGTAGGAGAAAAGATGATGTGAAGTGATGGCTAGTTAAAATTATGCGAGTGAATAATGAATTAAAATTGATGTAATGTATAAGAATGATGGTTTGATATTATTTAATTATATTAATAATATTGAAGATAGTGAGGTTGGGTTAAAGTTGAGTTAGATTTTGAGTATGAATTTGACAAATTTATAAACAGACACACCCTGAACGTTTGAAAATGTCACGGTGAAAACCGTTTGAAATTGCGGGTGAAATCAGAACTAGATATGAATATGATAGGTAGCATATATGTATATTTGGATCAACGCACGCATATGGACTCCAATGGATAGGTGCGTCCTTTTCGGTTAAAAAAAATGGGTAGGACCGACTAACCGTGTGCCGTATTGTGAGATCTTCAAGGGCAGAACAGTCCAAAAGGGATCTTATGCCATCTGAAGTTATTTTCCCACATTCCTGTAATGCAAATGACAGAGTTTTATAAAACGAACGGGCTCAAATGGTCAAACTGAAAGATCATCCTGGAATAAAGATTCGACTAAAAAGAAAAGGCAAAATAAATCTCAGGGAATAAGTAGAAGCAAAACCTCAAGATGAAGAGATGTCAATCCTGGCCAACCACTTGATATAATATCTTGTGCTCCTACAAATGATACAGAAAGCAGCGAAAAGGTTGCATTATCTTTTGGATTGTCCTTAAAACAACGTATCAGCTCGAAAGCCATATATCTCATGTCAAGAGTCTTTTGGAGGAAAATCGGCACTTATACACACCGCTTGGAAAAAATCAAGAAGTTCAATAATCCAATGCAAACGAACTCTGATTTCATCAAACCAATGGTACTCACCAGAATCCAAAAACGTGCACCCAATCAATGAAAGATCAACCAAATTGGCACAATTTTCAGCCAGAGTACCCAAATCTTCATTAGTCATCCACGGGGCTACTCTTTCGAGTTTCAAGCTCCTCAAATTTGGCATCCCAAATTTAAAGCTTAACAAGGATATGTCACCAAAGCAATAGCAGAGAGCCAAGGATTGCAAGCCTGGTAAATTTTTTATTATGTCGGTTATGGCGGAATCAGAGATTGCCTGCATATAACACAACAGAACTATTTGGCTCACAGAATTCAGAAGGACCAAAAAAAATGAGAACACATGTATAACTCAAAGAATCCTAAGAATACCCGTTGTTCTGCCTATTATCACTCATTTATATAAGAACTTATAATTGAACATTATAACAAATGCACGGCACATTTTTTTTAGTGGTAAATTACCTGAAAATAAAGAGTCAACGTCTCAAGCATTGGACAGATCGTAGTTAACTGCTTCAATCCATCGGGGGCTAGGGATCCACCTAAACCGACACATAAGCTTCGTAGAGTTTTAATTGCTGGTTTAAGGGCCTCAAGAGAGAAAAATGAAAATCCCCATCCTAGTTCTATCTCCTCCAATTTGCACAAATTCCCCAATACAGAGTACAATTTCTGTTCTTCATCTTCACCTTCCTGCTGTACCAAATGCCTACAGCCTCTTGCTCTCAGAGATTTTAGGCCAGTATTTTTATGAATAACATGACATATAGCAGCAGCAGAGACCTGAAATTTTGACACATATCACGCTTCCCAATTACAAAGGAATTGTTACCTTCATTTGGCTCAGGCTTCATTCTGAAGATAACAGTAACAGACACAACATAGTAAAAAAAAAAAAGGCATGTTGGAGTGTTAATTCCATAGAAGTAGTACATTAGTTTCAAGAAAAATACAGACCAACATCAATCCCGACTAACCACACATATTGATATACACTAATATTCTTTTGCCATCAGTGTACTTCAAAAGGCTCAAGGAGATCCATAGAAGAAGGCGTCTGATTTTAATTAGTGGAAGATGATCAAGGAATGTACAGGAATGCAATCTCAAGTTTCATTTCCTCTTCTCCCGCACCATATTTTTTCCGAATTTTAGTCCTTGGACGTATGGTATCAAATATATGAATGACAATGGAAAGTAAGTTTCTAACAGGAAAAGTTTTAAAGTCCTTTCAGGTACATCCTCACCTTGGTGTCAGAAACGTCAAGCATCTCCAAGGCATTCCCCGGAAAAATATAAAGAGCATCATCAACACCTTGGATTTCTCTCAAGCAAAGACTCCTCAAATGATCTGCTCCAGACATGAGTGCAGAAAGAACCTTTCCTGTTACCCCTGGAAAAATAAAGGAGTGGTATTTATGATATTATTAACATTATATCAATGTATTGGCTCTGGAACAAGGAGAATAGATTCTGCGAGTAGACAATGGTGTTACATTTCTCTATCATTATTTATTAGGTACAATATCGACGAGGTTGAAAAATATGCAAAACAAGTTAAGACTGCATAAAAAAAGAAGACTATTACTTAAGCAAAAATCTGACATAAATCATGCTTAAGAAGAGTGCATGTTCTCGTAACATATGAAACATGGGTCAAGATAGGATAAGAATCTCCAACAATAGAAGGATATCTTTCCGCATAACACCTTTTGAAGAATTACATCAGATAGATTACAAGATATTAGGCAAGGGGGCAGTCAAGAAAGGATGAGAACTAAGACAGTGAAAGAGTGCAAGTAAAAGATATTGTACCATTGCAGCCACCAATGTGCAAAGTTTGGAGTCTGTGAGCCATTAACAGTGACTGCTTTTCATATTGTTGTGTTCCACTAGAATTACTGGAGCATAGTGCCAGAACTGAATTTTTCCCAAAAGAAGTATCACAAGCCAAGACTGACTGTAGCTTTTTGCAATTTAAAATCATTGCTGATATACCGTGATCCGTCAATGATGTGCATCCTTTAATGTTAACAAAACTCAAAGAACAGCAGATTTGGGAGATTGTAAGGAGATCCGTGTCTGTAGCACAATGACACAGTAATTAAATTTTGATTGGTTTTGCCAAATTAACACACTATACCGCCAAAATATACCATTATATCAGAACGAGCCAAAAATAATGATGTTGCAATATAATTGTATAGCAAAAATATGTGTATTTCTGAAGGGGAAATGGTNTTTTTATTTTTTTTATTTTATTCAAGCTGCATGAACATTTCCCATTTGTTTATATAACTCAAGGATGCTAACACAGACAAACCCTTCCTTTATTTTCAAGCAGGTTAGAATCAGCAAGCAAGCATTCATCTCAAGAGATCAAAGCTAATATCTACCTGCCAACAACATTAGTGGAAGCTTCTAAATCAAAATTAAAGCTGCATGTGGGAGGTATATTGACTTCAGGATTGAAACCCCAAACTCAATGGAACACCATGTTAATCGAAGATGAGAACTTTGAGTACCATTCACCAGTCTTGAAAACACAGTTGTTTATTCACTCGTTTTATTTGGGCTATATAATCTAAGCAAGCATTACATCCATTAAAGAATGCATGAGAACTCATTGAGTGCTACTCCTATATAATAACTTAATCAATCCTTTTTTCTTCTCTTTTACATAGGGACAGAGGGTGAGGTGCTGGGCCAGATAGATAATCTTACCACTTAAGTCAGTTCTTCCCTCCAAAGTGAGTTTTATAATACTTGGTACCCAGGGCCTCGATCTATAAGACAATGAAGCAATCGAACAGCAGTTATATACATCCAATGATTTTGTTGATCTTTCTGGCATCAGAGCAGATGAGGATGATGTAACAGATACTTTTGCAGGTATAACAGGGTTAATATCCACAGTTAGGTCAATATTGCATAGCAAAGGGAGCTTCTCCACCAATCGAAATAACTTCGTTGACTTGAAATTCAAATAATAAGCCGCCCGTAGTGATTTTAATGATGGAAACGACTTGCTGAAACAGTCAATTGCTGAATCCAGGGAAAAAGATGGGCAGTTTGAAATATCCAACTCCTGCACTGCTTCAAAAGTCAACATCTGCCCAAGGACCTGTGAGACTTGAAAACTGTCTCCAATACAATTTGCTTGGTTAACAGAAAACTTCATGATCTTTCTTGATATCATATCTGCATTATATGGAGGAAGCATAGAAAGAAGAAAGAGTCCTGTCGTCAGCTGTGGGCAGCCAGAAATCTCCAGTTTCTGCACAAGATCAAAATAATAATTGCTACAGGAAGCAGAATGTGCAGAAAAGTTCCAACTTGGAAAGATATAGGTCACAATATTTTAAGAAATAATTTTATTATAGAAGAAACGACAAGTATAGACTGGATTTCTTGAAGTGATCCTGAAGTGACCGGCATGTGCATTTCAAGAAAGGATGCATGTCTTGAAGGACAGTGACTGACAATCTGTGTCCTTTGATTGTTAAGAGAAAATGCTGTGTCCTTTAAAATTGTAGTTTTAGAATTATTATTTTATAATTCTGTGTCCTTTTGATTGTTAGGAGAAAATGCTGGATAACAATCTGTGTCCTTCTTAATATGCACTGATTAGCTCAATATCAATGAACACTAAAAGGTAAATAATGCTAAAACAAAATTTTCAGATAAATTTCCTAGTGCTACAGTTTCTCCAGCAAACAATGTCAGCAACTAAAGTTATATAATTTGCAAGAAATAATGGTATGATTTGACTATGAGATAAAGGGTTTGTTGTAAAAACCTGTGAATATTTTGTCAACCGGATTTTTAGGTGATTAGAGCTGCCATCTTCAAAGATGTCTGTCAAACTCGTACAAGGATGTCTAGAGAGATTAAGAATATCACGAGTTGCCTCAGCAGCAAACTTCGAAAAGAAACGAGATCTTCGTTTTCCTAAAATATATAAACCCCCAAAAAAAAAAGTTACAAATCTATACAGAAACCAGGCTAAGGGCTCTTTTACTCGAGAAAGAGAGCATACCAGCAGCAAACCATAATGGCAGAAGGCACATACGCATCTGTTCAAGAGAAAATGAGCAAGTACCAAAATTATACTTGAGAACTTGCAATTTTATCAACACGCGGATGGAGAATTTGTTTTATCTACTTCACACTGCTTTCTCTGTACCGGGTTTTCTATTCAAGCTACAATGAATCTAAAAGGAGTTCATTAATTAATTACTCCGAGGAACCTACAGTTTTATATTGCCATACCATCAATGATCAATCTATATCCTAAACTATATAAGTGTGCCAACTCCTGGTTTTCTGTTTGTTCTTACCAACGTTCTACTATTCAGAGTCTCATCTTATTTATCTTTGTCATTTTTTATTTTTTTTTATCAAATTATTTTCATGCGGTATGTTAGTTAATTGCATATAGCACTATTTAACTCCAAGCAAATTCTCATTTTACAATAATATGTGTTGAGTGAATATAGAAACCCCGGCCATTTCATAGCAGATTGCAGCAGGCAACACAAACTAAAAGAAAATCCTGTAGCATTTCGATCACCTAAGGAGTATCGAAAGCCAAATTATTCAGGTTTCCAGATTTCAGAGCAATATTAATACATCTTGTCATTTTATGCTGTGGCACATCAGATTCCAAACCCTTACCTTGTCACATAAATCATCGCTACTCCAGCCCTCTAAATTTGCAGTGTTTGCATTTATCCAAACTAAAACAGCATCACAAAGATGCTTCTCACTGTGAAGGCAATAGAATACAATAGAATTATGTTATAGCTAATTTTCATTATAAGTAACAAAAGAGAAACCATTTTAACCTGTCCACAGTCAAGTCGGAATGCTGGATACAGGAGCAGAGCAGCTTACCAGGAATATCAGTGTAACAGTTAAATGAGATTGCCCAGGTCTGCAAAAATGAATGATTTTGTTTTATAGAATATTTTAATATATACACTTTTCATGTGCTAGTTGTCTAGTAAACTGAACTGTCCACTCTGTTGGCAAAGTAATTAATTTCCAAGCCATGAGAATAATCCTACTTAAGTATTAAAATTAATAATGAAAATAACAATCCTCCGATGCAAGAGAAATAATGCTCACAAAATTAGACAAAATATTCATCAAAGTCAAAAAACTCTTACAAAGTTCCTGGCCAGATAGCTTGTACAGAAATTTTGAACAAAGTCATTTGCTGCAACATATTCCACTTCCATTTATAAGACCGAGTTCCATAATATTTATGTTGAAAAAATATGTAAAGCTCACACTTTGGGTTGTGTATCTCTTTAACATAGTCATATAATAAATAAATGGGAAACCTTACCATGCTCTAGACCATACTTCCATATTTGAATCAAGCTGACCAGACATAATCGAGGTTCCTGATGTCCACCGGATGAAGTCAGTTCATCCAACCAAACTTGGCATTTGGAGAGAAGTATATCGACCCCAAAGAATAATGCTGCCTGATAATATAATAAAGTAGCTACCAGAAACTCAGAAAGAAGGCCATAACCACAGATGGTGAAGCACTAATAAGCTATAACAAAACAGAGAAAAGCAGTCTGCAAGAGAAAGACTATTTTCCCAAATGTCACCATTCCAAACTGTAAATTTCTAATCACGTATAATTCTTTGGAAGAAAAAAAAATGAAAGAGTAGAAGAAGAGCATTTCAAATATTGCTATCCAAACTACTCTGTCAGATGACATCCAGGTTAATTATAGTTGTGAACCCAAATACATAAAATTCAAACTTTTCAAATGATCATTTCACAAAGACACTCTCAAGTTTCACAAGAATCATTTCACACGCGCGCACACACACAGAGAGGGGGGGNTAAGCAATTCCACATATTGGGTTAACTTTTACTGTGTTTCTTCTATACAGACTATACTTCACTAGAATAGCTTGATAAAATACTCATAGTCAACTGACTTGGTAAAATATTGCTTATCCCTCAAAGCCAGAAATAACCTGCATCCTCTCCCAAGAAACACTTCCAATAAACACGGACTGGCAAGAAGAGGGCACAAAATTTTTTACACATAAAAACCATACAACATTATTTAGTCAAATAAACAAAACAGTACCTCGTTCAGAAGAATAAAGTTATCCGACGAAATCTCCACCTCGCAACCAAATATAGCCCTTATTACACTCAAAAATGACCCCAGCTCCCAATGTATTGATAAAGAACTAAGTCCAGCTTCACTGACAAAACGCACCAAAAAATAAGCCCTGTACTGAAAAAGCTTCAACTAGAACTTGAGCTTATGAAAGCCATAAATATATCCTTTACCAGTTTACCTAAAGCTCCCACTAAGGAGTCCACGGAAATATGAGGACTTTTCAATTAACCTGTGCATACAATTATACAAACATTTGATCAGATTCTCATTCTCCTCGAGACAGTAAAATCAAGACAGCTTTACAAAACCTCTAATTGGGTTTTCTAAGATTCTATTGAGATGGTATAGATTTTCTGAATTAATGACTGAGCTAATTCCGACTTGCCTGTTCGGATCGGCCTTGATTTTGACGGCTTTGTGAGATATGATCGACGGCAAGTCCCAACTGCCGATCTCAGGCGTCGAAATTACAATCTCGGAGGGATTGACCGGGTCCGACCCGTTAGATTCGCTGCAAATAAGCGTGACGAGCTCATCGGAGTTCTGGCGTTCTCCGGCGGGCGCCATTAATTCTCAATTTCTGACTGTTGGCGGAGAAGGAAGTTTCTTATAGCTGGTACGAGTTCTATCTCAGCTTAATTTTGGATTTATAGTAAAATACTTTATTTATTAAATATTATTAAATATATTAAAAAATCTGTCATCGTGTGTTAATTCCATGGGTTTTTATTTAAGGGAGATGCTACAATTACATAATAAATGTACTTATTAGATGTACATAACATTCATATGGGTGGGGTTGACTTAATTTTTTATTTTTGGTAGGCACCACTCAATGTGAGTGTTATGTACACCCCTATGTACAATATTATTTATTTATAGTATTTCTTTTTATTTATTAATTGAACTAAAAATATACCCTTTTTTATTCAATCCACATATTTTATATTAAAATTCTAAAAAAATAAAAACAAACTTAACTCTACTAACACATGCCTCATAACATAAATGACAACATTAACACGAGACATCATAACAGGTCGAATAAATTCGATAAACCAATTAGTCGGGCTTGGGTAGATTGGTTGGTCGAACTGAAGCATAGGTAGGCCGAACAGAAAACGAAGACCTTACAGGTTAAGGAGTCTTCATGTCGACGTGAATGTCACATGATAGAAGGAGGCCATCAGATGGTCAGGTTGAAACTCAACCTGAAGGGACGACTGGTCGCAAAATCGACCAGAGGAGTAAGGCACACAAACTAAGCGTGTGCAACACTTAAGCTCGAGGTAGTTTAGGTCGATCGCACGATTAGACTGTCTAATAAAACAGACTAATGGATAAGAATTATTATGATAAGAACAACACGTGGATACATCCCTATATAAAAGAGTGGAGTATGACCATAACAACATTACGCTCTCTACATACTTACTTACATTACACTCTGCATACTTATTTACAACACTTTACTACTGTTCATCGTCTTCTTTGTGTTCTCACTTGAGCGTGTATCTTATGTTTATTCATAATCTCAAATCTATCGGAACTTTTTTCGAAAATAATCTTTCACATTCTCTCTTTTTTCAGATGAGACAAATTTTTTTGGGAAAAGAAAAAAATCATATCCGATTGGCCTGAGTTTTGAGTTCAATCGTGCTGATTAATTCGGCTATTTTTATATGATTTTTCTTTTGGTCTTTTTTTTGTTGTATTACAATTCGGTTAGTAACCATGGATATTTTTATATGTTTTTTTATTTGTTATTTGTTGTATTGTAATTAACCAAAACTAAATATACAGAAAAACCGAGACACAATAAACAAAATCAAGCCAACTAGTCAGCCAAATCAATTTGGTTGGTTGTTTTCATTGTAGAAAAAGTTGAAGTTTGTATTTAGTTTTTTATTGGTTGCCTGCTGACTGTTGTTTGATTTGAAAATTTTTGCAATTCTAAAAAATAATTTATGTTTTAGTGTATTTCAATATTTGAAAAGAAAATTAAATTCAAAATACGATAAATTAATTAAGGTAACAAAGCAGATGGAATCCTAAAATGAGACATAGAATGAGTTTGATATGAATGATTGTAATTATTATTATTTAAGAGATAAAAGAAAAGCAAAATATTAAAAAACAGAATCAAGTAAATAACAGTCAAATAATCACTCTCCATTAGCCCCCCGACTAATCAATTTATCTGAAAAAATGCGCCAAAAGAAAGAAGAAGAAGTTAATTCTTCTGAGCTCAATTTGCCTTTTTGCCAATCATTGAAATGGAAAAACATAGCCACTCCCCCACGTTTTCAGCGCAGCACCTTCCTGTGAAAACTCCGGTGACAGTTGCAGGCCGCGCACCTCAGCGCCGCCCCGCTCCCCTCCTCCCCCGCCGGCATGAACTCGCAGCAGCCGTCGACGGCGTATTTCCCGATGCCGGCGGCGTGGTTTTTCCGGCACTCCTCGTAAGTGACCACCTTGTCCTTCGACAACTTCCTCTCCTTCTGTAGATTCATTTTTTCTTCTCCTCCTCCCCAAAATCAGTACCGGAAACGGAAAAGCCCTTTGCACGCAACTATATATATACACACAAAACTGATTGACTAGATGGGTCCAATTTTAGGGTTTATAGTCGATTTGGGGGTAAAATTCGTACTGGGATGAGGTGGCAAAGGGGGCCATTATTTGGAATTGGTTTAATTGTCTGCGTGTTAGGCTCGGCTGGCAGGGTAGGCGCCGCCGCCGCTCGGATTGTAGGCTTTGCTGTTGGGTGCCAATAATGGCTGCTAAAAAACCTGCCGTGTATTATGATGCTCTTGCCATTTCACGGCATTTTCTGGTGTGAATTTAATGCCGTTGTGTGAAGAAAAAAATTATAGTAGTTGTTGTGTTCGATGGAATTTTGATTTGAAAAAACAGTGTTAGTCTTACAGATACATTGAATTGGCTTAATTGGAGAAAAATTTCAGACTGGAATCATATATATTGTTTATCGTGTCATTTAGCTCTGTAATCACATATATTTCAATCGCTTCATATCATATTCGTGTGTTTCATGCGGAGCACCATTGCCATTCATTTTTTAATCTCAAGACTAAACTCTAAGCCTAACCAACATACAGAGTGAACTCATTCAAACCAAGGGCAGATCCAAAGTGACAGATAAATTTACATAATTACAATAGTAACTTTCCCTTTTTTTTTTTTACAGAAATAACCTCAAGGTCTACATATAAATGAGAAGTGTTCTCAACTTTTTAATCTCCCACTAATTCAAATTTAACATTTTTAACATGACTAAACNAACAACTCGAACTCCCCACCGCCGCCGCCAAACGACCCCTCCGAATCGTAAGCCTCCGGGACCCGCGGCGGAGCCCCGCACCTCACGAGCGCCCAATTAATCCCCTCGAAGAACGCGTGCCTCTTTATCTCACCCGAGCCCGAAACTGCCCCTAGCCTCCCTTCAGGCTCCTTCACCAGCAGCCTTCGGATCAAATCCCTGGCCCTGAACCCCACGATCTGCGGGCCCTCCGGAAAACCGAGCTCCCGAACCACAACATTCGTCAGAGTCTCCTCGTTATCCGCGCCCTTGAACGGCGTCTTACCGTACAGAAGCTCGTAAAGAAAAATCCCGAGCGTCCACCAGTCGACCGCGCTCCCGTGCCCTTCCCCTTTGATAATTTCCGGAGCCAAATACTCGTGGGTCCCGACGAACGAGTTTGACCGGGCTTCGGTTGGCTCGGCGACGAGTTGAGGAAGGGTCCGGCGGGCCTTGGATTCGGGCCGGGCCCGCCTGGCCCACGGGCCGAAGCATGAGACACGGCAAGCGGGCCCGGAGCAGAATGGGTCGATGCAGCTTGAGCCCGCGCATTGGCCCGAGGGCCTGTGAGGGTCGGGAGGTGGGGATAAGGAGGAAGGGACGAGGGTTGGGGTGACGGGGCAGCATAAGGAGAGGTCAAAATCGGTCAACATTATGTGGCCGTCTTCACGGACGAGGATGTTTTCGGGCTTGAGGTCACGGTAAACGATTCCGAGCATGTGGAGGTACTCGAGGGCTAGGAGGACTTCGGCCACGTAGAATCTGGATTTGGGTCGGAAAAAAAAAATGTTAGGAGATAGAATTTTGATACTATTTTGCAAAAATTGTAAACTTCCAAAAGAACCAAAAAATTCCAATCATTTTTAACCAGACATTTTTTTTAACTCAACTTTAACTCAACCCCACTATCATCAATATTATCAATATAATTAAATAATATCATCCAATCATTCTTACACATTACATCAGCTTTAATTCACTGACCATCCTTCAAAATCATGTATCTCCTACGTTTACATCAAATCAAATTTAATTATTTTATTTTAAATATTATTTTAATTTAAACTCAAAATTCCATTACACACTAACAACTCACCATACCACTTTTTTCAAAATTAACCATACCACGTGAGTCCCTCATTTTCAGTATATACCAAATCACGGTTCAGAATGCATAGGGTGAGACACTTCTGACTGTTCTGAGTTACTAAAAGCAAAGAGTTAAACTTTGGCCCAGAAAAAATGCACCTAAACTTTCCACATTTTTTTCCAAGCAAGCAAGTAAATTTTGTTTTGTGCTGTCACCACATTTCTATTGCACAGATTATCAAATCAAACCATAATAAAAAAATATGGTACAATCTTAAAAATACTATATATACCTTGCAGCATCTTCAGGAAAACACCGGCCCGGCTGCTTCTGGCGAAGCACGTGCAAATCGCCACCTGGACAGAACTCCATAACGAGACACGACAAATTATCCGACGTGAACTGAGCATAAAGTGTCGGTAAAAACGGGTGGTCCAGCATTCCAAGAATCTCCCTCTCAGTCTTTGCCCTCGGCATTTTCTTCCTTCTCGCAAGAAACTCGTTATCCATCACCTTTATCGCGAACGGGCAGCCAGTCCCTGCCAGCTCAGCAAGATAAACCGTCCCAATATCTCCCGAGCCAAGTTTCTTCAACAAATTAAAGTTGCTCAGATTAAGAAATCCTTTCTCTTTCCTCACACGGTTTATTGCTTCCCACCTCACATCCCTCGACATGTGGGGCCGATTATTACGACAAGCGGGCCCACCACTCAGATTGCTATCGTCACTCAGATTGCTAGTGGTGGTACTCGTGCTGAAAAAATCGCACGCGCTGCTTTTCGAGCTCTGTGAGATTTCCCTTTTTTCAGCGAGTTTTTTCGGATTATTTGTAATCTGTGAATCTTCATCATCCATGTGGCTCAACGAACACTGGCACTTGTGGCAGATCAAAGCTCCAGAATTTTCGTCTTCATTAGCACTATTTACTCGGTGTGTTGCTTTCAGATTGGCCTTCTTCGGTTTCTTTATGACAAGACTCTTGGTTATGATTACTGGTTTGACCGAACGTGTCGAGCTTCCACCTGAACTCTTCGAGTCTTTCTTGAATTTCGCCACGCTGGATGACGAAGACTGCGATTTTTGTCTCGATTTTGAGGAAATTGAAGGTTTCTTACTCGAAACACTTGCTACCTTGTTTGAAGAACCAAGAACTTTCTTCTCTTGATAGGAAAAACTATTATCTTTTTTCTCTGAACCTTTTTTTCCCACTACATTTACATCAATCTCCGGCTCGTTTACAATCTCTTTATTCACAATAGGCGACTCTTCACTCTTTGTATTAGGTTCTTGAACACTAGTACAACATTCAGCCAGTGGACCACTCGATTCTATTTCTCTACAATTATTTTCCACTTTTTCCGAATTCTTTTCAACTTCCAAACAAGGAGAAGCATTGTAGCTTTGGGTAGCTGATTTCACCATACGCGGGGAATTCGAATTCGAATTCAACCTACTTTCTTGCCCACCTATAAAAATCCCGATTTTCCTTTCCCGGTCGGCAAGTGGGGAGCATCCCGGTTCACCATTTTCGACTAATTTATAAAAATTACCGATTTTTCCAGCTTCCGAGATTCTTGGAGATGCCGGCATGGATAAACGCTTTAAGGCAGCCATTTCGGCTGCCTGAGATATGCAGAGGCCTCTAAGCGCCTGTTTTAGCGAGACAGACTCGGAAAACCCAATTCCCGGTGAATTCATGCCATTATTGCCCAATTTTCCCTTCATCGGCTTCTTCGAAGGGTTTCGCCTCGTATCCGATAAATCGAGGCTCTTAGTTAGCCTAATATTGACCGACTCGAAAAGCTTGTTGATGTCATCTTCCAGAGCTTTGCTGTGCCCCTTTCTCGGAGATTTTTCGTCCTTCACCTCGGTTATTTCGCAGTTTTGGCGGAAGGAGTCCATTATTGTTTTTTTATGGATCGACTCAAATTAAAATACTCCAGATTAGGCAGCCAAACAGGCTCATTTTTTCAGGAAAAAGCTTTGATGAAACAAGATTGCAGCATATGTGGTGCAAATCTCAACTTGCCACGAGGTTTTACGAAGCCCGATCGATCAACTGTTTGTATCTTACCTGTCAATGATAATCAGGGATGATAATATATAAGCAAAAACCAATCTACAATTGGTGTGTGAAAGCAGCTATTTTTCAGCAAAAACCAAACAAGACTTCATCAGCCAATTAACCGCATAAAAAAAGATACAGGAGCATAGTCACTCGTCTCAAAAGCAAAAGGAAAAAACAAAAACTCCAATTTACCTCCCCCGAAAAAAGGGGAAAAATAAAAGGATTTTTCATTCTTATGAACTTCTGCGCAAAAAATAACAAAATATAAAAAAATAAATACAATAAGCATCCAACAATTTGCAGACAAGAGCTGAAATTTTAAATTTACAAATCAATATTAGCTTCAATAAAAAAAATAAAAAAAAAAAAAAGTTGCAGATAAAAGGGAAAGACAACATTATTCATTCTCACAGAAGCATAGAACATTAGAACTGTTTCAAAAATAATGATAACAATAATAATAACAGTAAGTAGACATTGTTATCAGCCCAAACAACAAATGGGTTTTAAAAATTTAAAGTACCTTAACGTTCACAGATCTGCGGCTGCCTGAACTAACATAAAAAAAATCGAAACATTTTCCTCAGATTCAAGAAACTCCATTGACTCATAGCAAGCTAAAGTTTATGTATTTTAGTGATAAAAAAAGGGGGAAAAACAAGAAAACAGCAAGAAAAAACCCTAATTAAAAAGCAGATAGTGATATTTTTGTGATTTTCAGAGGAGAAGGCTCATTCGGTGGACAGGGATGGGAGGTGAGAGATGACAAATGACTACTCTCTCTCTTTCTCTCTCTATCTGCGTTACACACTTTTGTTTTTCATTTTTTTTTTAGAGCATCTCCAATGTGACTTTTGACATTGCAAAAAATTATCCATATCATCAACTTTTGAAAGTTTATTACTAATTTATTCTCCAATGCATCTAGTCATTAGCTCTTTCATGATGATGTGGATGGCATTTAATGTTAACAATGTTGAACTCACTTTCTAATATCTAACACCATGTTAAACATGATGACTCATTAATTCACTTTATATTTGGTTTAATTTTTTATTATTCTTGTATTAATGAATTATTATAATTGGTCCACCTATACAAATAAATTCTTATCAAATTGGTGCATTGGAGATACTAGTTTGATGCAAATTTTTAGTCTTTTAACATTATTCTTATGTGGATTAACATTACAATCATCAATTGACATGTGTTAAAAATTATTGCCTTTCAACACCATAGCATTGGAGATGCTCTTAATCTTTTCTTTCTTCACTTTCTGAGTTTGTTCATTGTCGGTCAATTTTTTAATTTTTGATTTAAGGCAGCCCACGAAAATTGAAGGGGAGGGCCCACGGATAAGTCCTTGGATTCGGATTTACATGAAAATTATTTTATAGTAAAAAATGCTGGTCTACATTAATTTAGTCAAAATTTATATTTTTTAAATACATTATTATTTATATTTAATAATAATACTCATTTCTTCTGTAGGATACATTAATAATAGTAATTTTTCACTACATTTTATAATATATAATATAATAGACTTCACAGATAAATTTATTTAATTAAGTTGTAATTTATTATTTTTTAATAAATAATGATATTTTTTTATTATATGTGCGTGTGAGAGAGCAATAATTCTATGATCGGATGGCTCCCTTATGGAGTCATCCATAACTTTATGTATTGACACGTGTCCAATGTGGATTTATTGCAGGACACGTGTCAATACACCATTTGTGAATAACTATGGATGACTCTATAAGCTGAGTCATCTGATGACTCCATAGCAAAAATGTGTGAGAGAGAGATATGGATGTAAATTTAGAACCATCAAGGAATGAGTAACTTGATATATCATATATGAAAGTTAGGGAAATGCTACGGTCTCGTTACGGAACTATTTCATCGGGTTTTGTAACCGTTAGATTATCATGTAACCGTCAGGGATAGTTGATCTAACGGCTACAAATCTCGACGGAATGGTTCCGTAATGGGACCGTAGCATCTCCCTGAAAGTTATTTCTTTTTTTTTCGACATAATTACAATCAGCTAACTAGCAGGAATAGGAGGATTACCGAAGACAGTCTAGATAGCACAACACACACTACAAGATAAAAGAAAAAATAAAACGCTGGATTCCCAAAGGTTCATTTCTCTAAGAAAATCCTTAGGGATGTGCACTCTTTGAATGCTTGCGTGAATTTGCATTATATTATATTGTATTGTATATTATTTATATTAGTATCTCATAGCAGGAGAATAACATGATCCTCCAAAGGAGAAGAAAACAACACACAACCACACAACAAGAAACCCACAGACTAAAACACACAAAGAAACCTAAACAAACCTAAACAAATTACTAAACTGAAGCCTTCCTCTATGGCTGACAAGCAACACCGCAAACCGCCCCGCCACCAACCACCCAGAGCCGTCACCCTGCAAACTGAGACCCAGTTCAGAGCACCGAGCCTGAAACTGCAACAAAGGCCTAACCCAGCCCTCCAAAACCACGGTCCCAAACCCAATAGACTGACCACCCACAGGCCAGTACGCCAAAATCAGCCCCACCCCTCCACCCCATCCAACAGTCAAATAATTAGACTGACCACCCACAGGCCAGTATGCCAAATCAGCCCCAACGCTCCACCCCATCCAACAGCCAAATAATTATATTTCTTCTTTATTAAATTTGTGTTTTAGTAAATACATAAAGTGATTTTTCTAAAAGAAAAATACACTTATATGTTGAAATTGCATAACTAATTTTAGCATAATGCTGCACAAAGGCTAACATTCATAGGTCTCATGTAAATGATTATAATCATACACGTGGAAACAACACCAGGATAAACTAATTAACCATGCTTACAGCTAAATTTTACATCTAACTTAATCATCATATTATACAATTGACCATTGCTTCAGTTTTACTTTCAAGGTAAGGTGAAACCTCATGATGCAATATTTCATATCTAGTTATTTTTTCTCGGTGTTTCTTTTTCATGTATATATTTCTAGTGTGTGTATTATATTTATCTCCGCAAACAAAAAAACACAGATTAGAAAGTATATTTTCATATTTATAAACTGTTGTACATATATGTATTAGATTTTAATTATTATTATTTATATATAAACATCCAATCAAATAATAATGAGACAAAATTTAGACGACTATCATCCATACATTCACCCATTAACAGAAACGCGATGATTGACATATAAATAGTGCACTGTGGAGAAAAATTGGCAAATAGAATAGAACGAATATATTATCGATTTAAAAAAATAGAAAAATGGGTATAATTTCTTTTTTAATTTTGCATTTTAATTCAATTCAGATAGCTAGAATTTAAATAAATAAATAAATAAAGAACTTTGCCACTATGCTACATGTGGAAAGGGTGTGATAATTTATAAATCTATATTGCAGAGTGGCCTTGGTTTCAAAATCCACCTATGTACGAATCTTGATATTAAATTCTTAATCCTTATCATAATAACGATTATTATACTAAAATTGTAAATATTCAATACTTCTAAATCAATTTAATTCATAATAGTGGCATGCCATGACTCTTGACTCTTGAGTCTTGAATAAATTACTTACCTAATCAAGGACCTACCCTTCATGCGCCACACTCAATGATTTTATTGATGCAATCTCACCAACTCCTAATTTTATTATCACACTTTGGACAGTTAATTATCTCAAATCTATTATAAAACTAGAGATAAATATATAGAGAGAATAGAGAGGACAGAAAGAAAATATTCTCTTCTTGGTTGTATTTTTATTATAAATGAATCTCCTATTTATAAGAAATTTTTGATGGCACAATCGTAATAATACAATTCCATTAAGGACAAAATAGTCATTCATATACATTAATTTAAATTAAAATTAAACATTAGGTGATGGTGGTTACACCCACCACCAACTTTGTATTTACAACACTCCCCCTTGAATGACTATTTTAATTATTATTTCAAAAAAAAAAAAATTAATCTGAACATCTTTAATTTTATCTTGCGTCCATCAGATATCACTGCTTCATCATGTCAGGAAAACCCGATGGGATAAAACCTGAGTACGGTGGAAGCACAACTTTGCTCCCCTTCAAATATATCATCTTTATTGGAGTATCCATGTGCTGCCTCGTTAAAACCTTATTAGGAAAAACCCAGTGGGATAAAATCCTAATGAAGGAAAAAGAGTACACTATTCATGTTAATGCAATACTACTGTTGTCTCATTAAAAACATTGCTAGGAAAACCCAATGGGACAAAACCTCAGTCAAGGGAAAAAGAGTACAACATTTGGTCTTCAGGACCTGATCTTCGTTATTATTTTGAATTTGTCCCTCCCCCTGAAGACAATAGTCTTCCCAGCTTACGCATACCAATACCATAATTGTATTTTTCAAAAGTAGATGTAGGAAGGGATTTGGTGAATAGATTTGCCAAATTCTCGCTAGATCTTACTTTTTGTACAATAATCTCACCGCTCTTCTGGAGCTCGTGTGGGTAAAAGAATTTTGGAGCAATGTGTTTTGTCATGCTTCCTTTGTCATACCCACTACTCATTTGTAAAACCCAAGCTGCATTGTCCTCGTAAAGTACAGTAGGGGTTATATCTTTTGTAATTCCACATGACCCACGAATATGTTGGATTAAAGATCTTAACCATACATATTCTCGTGAAATCTCGTATAAAGCAATTATCTCTGAGTGGTTTGAAGATGTAGTAACCATGGACTGCTTAACCGATTTTTCCAAGATATTGCAGTACCACCACAGAGAAAAACATAACCAGTCTGAGATCTGGCATTATGGGGATCAGACATATAGCCAGCATCAGAATATCCCACCAATGTCATATCTTCGTTACTTTTATAAAGTAAACCAAGATCTTGTGAACCTTGAAGATACCTAAAAATATGTTTAATAGCATTCTAGTGTCTCCTCGTAGGAGAACCACTAAACCTTGCTAGCAAGATTACTGCAAATGCAATATCAGGCCTGGTGCAATTTGCAAGATAAAGTAACGCGCCAATGGCGCTTAAGTAAGGAACTTCTGGTCCTAAATTTTCTTCAGTATCTTCTTTAGGTCTAAATGGGTCCTTATCCGCTTCAAGGGATCGGACAACCATTGGTGTGCTAAGTGGATGAGATTTATCCATGTAGAATTTTTCTAAAACTTTTTTTAAGTAGTTTGACTGCTGTACAAAAATTCCTCCAGGGAGATGCTCGATCTGCAGGCCGAGGCAATATTTGGTTTTACCCAAATCTTTCATTTCAAACTCCGTCTTTAGGCATGAGCTAGCTTTATCAAGCTCCTCTCGTGTGCCAATTGTATTTATGTCATCAACATAGACTGAAATGATGCAAAAACCATTTGATGACTTCTTTATAAACACACAGGGGCACACATCGTTATTCACATAATTATTTTTCAATAAAATTTCACTCAGCCGGTTGTACCACATTCTACCCAACTGTTTTAAGCCATATAATGACTTTTGCAATTTAACGCTATACATGTTGCGTGTTTCATTTCCCTCTATTTCGGGAACTTTTAATCGTTCAGGGATTTTCATGTATATATATTTGTTTCTAATGACCCATATAAATATGCGGTCACGACATCCATTAACTGCATATCTAAATTCATATTTACTGCCAGAGATATCAAATAGCGAAACGTTATTCCATCAATTACAGGAGAATATGTTTGATCAAAATCAATACCGGGTCTCTGCGAAAACCCTTGAGCAACTAATCTCGCTTTGTATCTTACCACCTTATTATTTTCATTTCTCTTCTGTACGAACACCCATCTATATCCTACTAGGATAACATTTTGAGGTGTTCGCACAATAGAGCCAAGAACTTTTCGTTTATTTAGCGAGTCTAGTTCAGCCTCAATTGCCTTTTTCCATCTTACCCAATTGGAGAGCTTCCGGCACTCTGCAATTGATTTAGGTTCTGGATCCAGATTATTAGAGATGGTAAAGGCAACTATAGAGGTAAACGTGTTGTCGACGACTTTGTTACTTCTGTTATAAGTTTCTCTTGTATCAACAAACTTCATAGCTACTTCAATATTTACATCAACCAGATCTTCATCATTTCCCAATATATTTTGATCTGGATGTTCCGCAATCCTAGTATTTTTATAATTTGTTGCACGTGCATTTAAACTAGGATTTTCGCCTTCTAGACAATTCTCTTCTGGAGATTTCGGGAGTGATTCTATATTTTTATTATATTTTAATTTCCGCGGATTATTATCTTTTGTACCAACAGGTCTCCCACGCTTCTGGCGTATAATATCTGTAGGAATATTAGATTTCTTGGGGACTTCCACTCGTTGTGGTGCATTTATAAAAGGTACATGTGATTTGGTCACTCCTTTATGATCAGTGAATGCATCTGGCAAATTATTTGCTAAATATTGCAAATTAATTATCTTTTGAACTTCAAGTTCAGTTTGATTAGTGCGTGGATCTAAATATTGTAAAGTTTGCACATTCCAAGAAATTTCTCGGCATTTATTTAAGTTTGGGCTTTTATCACCCCCTAATGCCGGAAAATTCGTTTCATTGAATATGCAGTCAGCGTACCTAGCTGTAAATTGATCCCCAGTCATGAGCTCTAGGTATTTGATAATAGACGGAGATTCATATCCAATATATATACCTAGCTTTCGATGAGGGCCCATAGAGGGACGCTGTGGTGGTGATATAAGAACATATACTGGACAACCAAATACTCGCAGATGGGAAATGTTAGGTTCTTTACCACGCACTATTTGTATAGGGGAGTAATCATGATATGCAGTAGGTCGGATTTGAATTAAGGCAGCAACATGTAAAATTGCATGTCCCCAATATGAAATTGGTAAGTTGGAATTTTGTAGCAATGGTCTAGCAATTAATTTGATGCGCTTAATTAGTGATTCGGCTAGAATATTTTGTGTGTGAAAATAAGGTACTGGATGCTCCACTTTGATGCCTAATGACATACAATAATCATCAAAAGCTTTTGATTTAAATTCGTCGGCATTATCCATTCTAATAGTCTTAATTTGATAATCAGGAAATTGAGCTCTTAATTCAATAATTTTAGCAAGTAGTTTTGGAAAAGCCTGATTTCTAGTGGATAATAAACATACATATGTCCATCGAGTGGAAGCATCTATCAAGACCATAAAATAACGAAAAGGTCCTGATGTGGGATGAATTGGTCCACATATATCACCATGAATCCTATGAAGAAACATAGGAGATTCAATCCCAACTTTAGTATGTGAAGGTCTTAAAATCAATTTTCTCTTTGCACAGGCATCACAAATGAATTCATTAAAAGAAGGGAGATTGTTGCTTGATACGTTATGCCCAATAGAGTTGGAAATAATCCGACGCATCATATTAAGCCCAAGATGACCCAATCGCTCATGCCATAATTTAAATGAATTTGGGTCTTTAAATTTTAAACTCAATGCAACATAATTAATAGAAGGTCGAATGTAAGTATGATATAAGCCTGAGGAGAAAGAGGGAAGTTATTCTACAATTTTTTTTTTACCTGGTGAATGAGTCATAAGAAGGTATTCTATATTATTTTCAGTCTTAGTTTCAAGATGAAAATCATTTGATCGAATATCTTTAAAACTAAGAAGTGTTCTTTGTGAATCAGAGTACAAAAGCGCATGGTTAATTATTAATTTGGTACCCTTAGGAAGAGTAAGTAAAGCTCTGTCAGAGCCTACTATCAAGATTTTATCAGAGCAATTGTAGTAACACTCCCTTTCTTTTCATTTAAAGTTTGAAAAAAATTTCTATCTTTCAAAATAGTGTGTGTAGTAGCACTATCGACCAGGCATAAATTACTCTATTTCTCCATGACTTGCAAACTATTGGATGTTAATGTCACACTAAAAAGAAAAATAAAATATTATAAGCAAACATAACAATGATAAAATTTCAATTAAAACACAACAAATGAAAACATACAAATAACAAAAACAAACCACAATTGTCTGACGAAACAAAGGAAACCATAATGAAAATCTAACTTGAAATATAATATCCAGTGCATATTAAATCACACATTATCACCATAATCCTCGAGCTTGAGCTTCAATAAATCATCATCATCATCATTGATGGCTAAATTTGCTTCAGGCAAACTAACATGATGTGATTCCCCTTGAGAAGCCTTTCCTTTCTTATCCTTAAGCATTCTTTGATAGGCCTCAACTAGATGCTGAAGAGTACGACATATGCGGGACCAGTGACCATTGCATCCACATCTAAAGCAAACCTGGTTTTGCTTTTTAAGCTGTGGATGTGAATCGTGTCGATTTGAATGATCCGCCTCAATGTTCAAGTTCTCTTTACGTCCTCATGGGACGTTATCACCATGAACTCGCCCTCCATCTCGAGTCCAAACACGGCCACGACCGCGTCCACGACCACAACTGCGATCACGTCCACCACGGAGTGGCTGGTTATGGTATCCTCGACCTCTTCCACGCATATTATGATGCATGTGAGTAGTCGCATGTGCTTCAGGCACATCTTGAGTTCCAACAGGCCTAGCATTATGATTTTTCATTAATAACTGATTGTGTTTTTCAGCCACAAGCAAGGCCGAAATCAACTCAAAAATTCGTTGTATAGTTCTTAGCTCTGTACTGCTGCTGGAGTACAAGGTTGTTAGCATAAAAAGTTGATAAAGTCTTTTCAAGCAACTCAGTCTCAGTAATATTCTGCTTACAGAGTTTGAGCTGTGAAACAATACGGTGTAAAGCAGAATTATACTCAGTGACGGATTTAAAATCCTGAAATCGAAGATTAAGCCAGTCAAATTGAGCTTGAGGGAGGATTATAGACATTTGTTGGTCAAAACGATCCTTCAGGGATTTTCAAAGATTGGTGGGCTCTTTTTCTGTAAGATACTCATTTTTCAGATCTTTATTCAAATGGTGCCGAAGAAAAATCAATGTCTTCGCCTTCTGGGCGAGAGTGCTTTGAGATGTAGAATCAATCGTAGCACTTAAATCAAACGATGCCAAGTGAATGTCAACATCAAGGGCCCAAGTTAAATAATTACTCCCATCAAGAGCGAGCTCGGCAAATTCTCTTTTTGTGATATCAGACATTGTAAAATTCTATAATTTTAGGAGATTATAAATTTCACTCCACTTACTCGATAATTCTTTCGGTGAGTACACTCACTCGATAATTCTTTCGGTGGGTATAATAATAAGTAGTTATAAATTTCACTCCACACTACTGGGTAAACCGTTCTGTGGGTGTTAATTACAAGTAATAATATTATGAATTTTTATTATAACTTTCTTAATAGGTAGTAATTCATAAATAAATTTAATATCTTCTTACCTCTCTGACCTGGTAGAGCGCTCATGCTGATAACGTATTATAAAACTAGAGATAAATATATAGAGAGAATAGAGAGGATAGAGAGAATATATTCTCTTGGTTGTATTTTCATTATAACTGAAACTCCTATGTATAGGAAAACTTCTGATAACACAATCGTAATAATACAATTATGTCAAGAACAAAATAGTTATTCACATACATTAATTTAAATTAAAATTAAACATTAGGTGATGGTGGTTACACTCACGGTCCACCACCAACTTTGTATTTACAACAAAATTAAATTAAGTAGAACAATTATTTTTTGTTAAGACAGACATACTAGTTTTGTAAATATGCATAATTATATTAAGAAATATTATACTTTAAAAAACAACATATATCAATATAAATATGAATGTAACATTTGATAACATGTATTTTTACTTAATTAAGGGTAAAGTCCACTTTTGGTCCTCCATGTTTAGGGGGTATCCAGACTGAGTCCCTATTATGTTTTGGTGCCCAATTTTAGTCCTTAAAACAAAAAAATGAGTCCCTATTATGTTTTGGTGCCCAATTTTAGTCCTTAAAACAAAAAAAATGAGTCCCTATTATGTTTTGGTGCCCAATTTTAGTCCTTAAAACAAAAAATGAGTCCCTATTATGTTTTGGTGCCCAATTTTAGTCCATAAAACAAAAAAATGTAGTCCCTTTACCTCAATTTCTGTGAATTAACAGTCCATTTTTGCTCGACTGTGATGTTCTTTATTTTTGTTAAAATTGGTTGATTAATGTCAACTTTGACCAAAGAAAAATAAAAGAAAATTTAAATGCTGAAAATATATTAATAAAAAATTAAACTAAAACAAGAAATTGCACTAAATTAAATTAAAATTTTTGCTCGTCTGATTTCTATTTCCCTAGCATTCGCGCTGCGGAGCAAGCCTGGAATCACAGCTAATGCTCTTGCACCCATTTCCGGGTCATGCCATCGAAAAAAATTGCACCTATCAACCCTCTGTTTTTTAACCATTTCTTATCATATTCCAATTGAAGTTCACGGAAAGTACTTACAGGATATAGAGGGCAACTCAAGAATCTTCTCCCGAGATTATCATCCTTCCAGCATGTAGTCAACTTTGCAACCAGCTCACATCTACAAAATACCACACCATTTCCATCCATTTGATCGGATTTAGTCCCTAGGCGGTTAGGGTTTTTTTTTTACGTTTCACTGCAGTTCACTATTTCTGTCTTTTATTTTACTTTTTCAGCATTTAAATTTTCTTTTATTTTTCTTTGGTCAAAGTTGACATTAGTCAACAAATTTTAAAAAAATAAAGAACATAACGGTCGAGCAAAAATGGACCGTTAATTCAAATAAATTGAGGTAAAGGGACTACATTTTTTTTTAAGGACTAAAATTGGGCATCAAAACATATAGGAATTAAGTCTGGATACCCCTAAACATGGAGGACTAAAAGTGGATTTTTCCCAATTATAAGGACTACATTTTTTTGTTTTAAGGACTAAAATTGGGCATCAAAACATAATAGGGACTCAGTCTGGATACCCCTAAACATGGAGGACCAAAAGTGGACCTTCTCCTTTAATTAATATGACTAATTTATTTAAATATTAGATTATCTTACACAATAATTATATGCTTTCCAGTTTTTGTATTAATTTTGTATGGATTTGGTTTTGGCGTGAGTGTAATATTGTCACACCATAAAAGGTAGATTTTTAGATTAATTTTGTATTTTGTTGGGGTGGTACTTTTGATGCAAATAATTCAACTATTGCTATAAAAGAGCTATCAATGTTGGCAGTGTCATGTGGGGTGTTTGGTAGAAACGTGGCCAGAATTATTAAATTATTATGACTTATCATTTGCTAGGAGGGTGAGTGAGTCGGAGACTCGGACAACTCGGTCTTGGCGTAAGAGACGACCATTCGAGAGTAACTGTTGCAATATTTAGAGTGTGGTTAATATGGATTTGATTGATATTTTATTGATTTTTTTGTTAACTATAGTTAATTTTAAAAAATGTGATATGATTAATTGTTAGTCGAAGTATAAATTTATATTTAAAATAAAATAATTAAAGTTGATTTCATGTAAAGTAGGAGAGAGATATGTGAAGTGATTGTTAGTTAAAATTATGAGTAGATGAATAGTAAAATAAGGTTGATATGATGTGTAATGATGATTGATTAGTATTATTTAATTATGTAGATAAAATTGAGGATAATGAGATTGAGTTAATGTTGATTTAAATTTGAGTTTTGATCGATTTTCTACTAGATGAATTTATATCCAATCACACCCTACTATTTAGAGGTACCGACTCGACTATTCCCTTAGGGCGTGCCTGGTACAAATATATCTGCATAAAATGAGTTTTTTCGGTTAATGAGCGTTAATTTTGAAAAAGATAGTATGGTCAGTTGTTAGTGGGTTTTGAGTTTATATTAAAAAAATATTTAAAATACAATAATTAAAATTTATTTGATATAAAATAGGAGAGAAATTGTGTGAAATGATGGTTAGTTAAAAGTGGATTAATGGTGAATTAAAGTTGATGTGATGTGTAATAACGTTTGATTGATATTATTTAATTATATTGATAATATTGATTATAGTGGTGTTGAGTTAAATTCGATTAGATTTTGAGTATGAATTGAGTATTGATTGAGATTATTTATAAACAAATACACCCTTAATCTGCCTAATCGAGTGAGTGTGTTTAAAGTTTTCAGATCTATGAGCCTTTCGAATGTGGCTTAGACAATCCGACAGTGGCAGATGATACAGATCTACAAGATAATCCAATTTAGATAAGCGACTTTTTTTAGATCTCTGAATCGTGTTTGACTTTCTCACTGAAGTATCTGAATAGCATCGGGAGCTAGAGTTCCGACATAAAGCCTCCGACGATTAAATCAGTTTTTCGTATGTGACGTGTACATGACAATAATAATGTAATCATGCAATAGTCATACTCATCCTTTTATATATGAGAATGATTACCTTTATTGCCCAATACTCATATCTACTCAAGGTAACCAAATATACATATATACATATCTTTTTGTAGTAGATCTTCTTCCATGCATTCCAAATACTATGAACCTAGTAATAACACCTCTAATAGGTCGACCTTATGTCATCTTAACAAATTAGACACGTTGTATTATATATTGGTGTAGAATAGTATTATTATTATTATTAGGATTAGTAATTATTATTAATTATTTTTATTTATTTGGCTTGGTGGACAAGTTAATATGTAGGGTTAGGAGTCTTATACTTCATTTAGTTTATTTTTCTTAGTTGATTATTAAATGAAAATATGAATTGGTTTTGAGCTTTATCGAGAGAGTATCTCGTTAATCCTTCCCATTCGTACGCTTTCCTACGTCAGTTGGTATCAGAAGTCAGCACGATTCACGATGTTATCGCGAAGACAAGGTGTTGTCGCGCATTTTATTTTATGTTTACGATGATTTACTTATTTTCTAAATTGTAATCTTATATTCTTATCAATATATCAGTCGTATCGAGAAAAGAAAAAAATCGTTGTGTTTGCCTATTATTCAACTAAACAAACAATACACGGTCAAAATATGTGTTAGTAATTATTTCTTTGAAAAAAATGATGAAATGATTATTAGTAGGTGTAAAAAATATTTGTCTTCTGATGAAAATAAATAAATAATCGCAAAATCTATATATATATCTATTTTATAATAATAATAATAAGAATAACTATTTACCAAAAATAATAGCAAAAAAATAGTTCAGAATTTAATGCAACCTATCAATAGTAGGTTTTATTATTTTTTCCTTTAAAAAATCATACAACATTAAATATTACCTTAAATTTTGGGCTTTAGTTCATTTTATTATTTAAAAAATCCGACTAAGATCTATTAAGTATGCATGTTTTCTTTTTTACTTTTTTCTTATTTAACAATGAACAACATTAAAATTTCGGTCTCTATATTTATAAAATCTGAATATAACAAAAGTTTTAGAATTCCCATCTTTATATTTGTTCCTTTCAAAAAAAATATTGAATGCTAAAAATATTCTTTAAATTGCATAATCAATCAATTAATCTTAATTTTTTTAAACAGAAGCACAATTTTCTCTCTCTACGAGAAAAATCCTCCAATTCAAAAACCCTCAGTCTTCGATAAATTGAGCGGCGCTCGCCTCTTCACCGCCGAAGGTCTTTTTCCCCGGCGAGTTCGGAGCTCGGGACGACATCGGGGTTGCAGATGAGCGACTGGGCGGGCATGAGAGGCTTCCTCCAACTGTGGACTGGTTCGTCGGCCATGGTGGGGAGAAGCTGCGGCGCACGTCTGGTCGGGATTCTTTCAGAGGTGAGTGACGGCGGCTTCTATTGGCTGTCAGCTCTCAAATCGGCGGCCCTGGACTTCTTTCGGTTACGGTCCGTCCTCTGGTGTTGAGGTGGCTGGAACCTCCGGCGAGTGCAGCGGCAGATTCTCTCGGAGTGGCTGTGGTCGCAAGATACGCGGGGGGGAGGCTGGGGTGTCGGTTTCCTGGTGTTGTTCCAGTGGTGGTCATTCGGGAAGCTGTCGAGTCGATTGGTCCAGATCTAGTTAGCCGTTAGGGAGTTTCTAGATCTTGTGTGGGCCGTGGGCTAGATTTTCTCGGTTGATCATCTTAGGCTCGGTGCTTGTTTGGGGCGACTGGAAGAGGCTCGACAGTTGGTGAAGAGGGCTTAGTATATTATTTAGGTTATGTCTATGTTTGTATTATGTTGATTGTGTTCGTAGATTGTGTTTTTTGGTTTGGGCCGTTGGCATCTGTGCGCCCGAGTGCCCGAGTGTCACTTTATTATCCTGTTGGGATCCGACACTCGGCATTACTTTGTTGGGGTCTTTTTTTTAGTTTCCTAGTGTTTTATGTTAGTGTTTTTGTGTTGTCGTGAGTATTACCCCGTTGGGGTCGGCTCTAGGCGGTCTTTGAACCGTCCTCCCATTTTATTCAGTCATTGACTGTTTATAATCAGCTGTTGGCTGCGTATATTCAGCTGGTGGCTGTATTTTGCACATTTGTGCTTTTATTATATAAAATCTCTATCGTTTCGAAAAAAAAAATCTTAATTTTTTGAAAATTAGTATGTTTATTTTTTATTAATATGCATAAAGTAAAAATAATTAATTCATCTTTAGATATATAATTTATAATCTTAATATACTATCATTTGGTGTAGACATTTATTATATGAATCATAAAATATTTTTATTTCATAAAATTAAATATATTTAAAAACATAAGAAAATTTCTTTGGATCAATCGGGTGATTGAATTAGGGCACTGCCCAGGTTGATTGAATTACTTTTAGGTGATATTTAAAATAGTAAAAAAACTTGACACAACTTGGTTGGTCTCAGGTGACTAAGTTATGTATCAGTTTGATCATACCATATCGATTATTGAACCTAAATATAAATTTTAATATTGAAAATACTTTATTACGTCAATGTGATGTAGTCCAAACTTCAAATAATCACAATAACAATACTTCTATGACAACATGTTAAATGATTTATGAATATTTATATACTATTTTATTAATATTTATGTGAATAAAATAATATTTTATTATGATTTTTATTAATGTACAGTAAATATAAGGTTTTCAGAACTGGACCGTCATCGAAACGATCAAGTTATTTTATTAAATCATTGTGGGTTGTTCGATTTAAATCATTGTGGGTTGCTCGATTTAAGTCATCGAAATGATCAAGTTATTTTACTATATATATATATATGTATATATATATAGTATTTTTTGTAATAAATTTGAATAAAATGTGTTACTTAAATATCTAAACAATTTATAAATTCAAATGTTTAAACTAACTGATAAACAATTTATAAATCTCTATTTTATTAAAATATGTAATTTTATTGAAAATAATTTTAACTGTAACGAAATTTATTTAGGAAATCTCATCGTTTCTACCAGTCTGGTGTCAGCAAATATTTTATTCAAGCGAACTAGACTGTTTATAAACCGGTTCACGGTCCATCCGATCCGACTATGTCCAATCCAATTTAATTTAAAAAAATGGATAAATCATGATTAATGTTATTTATATATTTAATTTATAATAGATCTTAATATTGTTTATCCGTGCATCGCACGGGCCACGCACTAGTTTTTTTAAATTCTAACAAGAATAACACGGGAGAGTGACGTCAGAATCTGGCGTAGCATGAGTTTTTGGGCTAAAATGCGTAAGTACTTTCTGTAGTGGGCCATAGCTTTATTGGGCTCTTAAAAGGTTTGGATTTGTAAGCAAATGCGTAAGTAATGGTCCCGTTGTAAACCTCTTGAGGTGGTCCATATTTTTCCGTTAGGCCCGAAATTTTGTGTCATCAAAATAAGCAACTGTACCAGATTATCTTGGCGCCACTTTTACCAAGTGTTTGAATTTACATATACTAGTATGAATAGTGTGCGATAATCGTGTATTGCACGGGTGTTAATTAAAACATTTATACTGAAAAAGTAAAAAGAATAAAGTTTTCAGAAATCGTTTTAAATACTTTTATAATAGCTTTAAATTTGTAGTTTTAGAAATTTCCAATTTATATATTATATAATAGACTCGATATATAAAATTTGATTAAAACTAATTATTTTATTATTATTCAAATAAGATATATTGAATATATATATTTTGTTTGGAAATGTAGATAATTTTTTTATATACATGTGCAATATAGATATTAAATCGAAAATCAAAAGATGATTAATTTGATAAATCATATATCAAAATTTGATAACAAACAAAAAAGTTATTGAGTTTTAAAATATATTTATAATTTAAGTTGTTTAAGTGTTTTATAATTTTAAAAGTATCAACATGCATGTGTGTGTAAAGGTACAAATCACGCGAACTTATTAAATACTATAATTTGACTCATAGAATTATGAAACACCACAAGTTGACACATAGTTGCAGAAAAGTCTACATTTATAAAGGAGGGATATGTTAATTTAAATAACCATTAAATTTAAAATCATTGTTCTTTAATTATTTAAGTGGAATATCCATTGTTGTGGTGTTAAAAGGTAACCCAATTAATGGAAATCCATCACTTTCTTTTAAAACTATTTAGAGTTTTCAGATTGCTACAAGAGTTAAGAGCGAAAGATAGTTGGTTCAATATAATCAACAAATAGTTAATTAAATTAGCAGTTTTGGCTGTCTATTAAATAAGATATTTGATAAAAAAAAATGTTGATTTGTGAAAACAACTATTACTGAAATCTGTTGTTTCAAAAACTTCATATATTGAGCTTGTTCAAAATTAAACTTTCGAATAAAAAAAAAGTTGTTTTAAATTATCAATTACCGAAAAAATTAAGTTAGTGTTTAACAAGTCAAATATATTATTTATCCTCAATTTTCTAATTTGGCCCGATTGTTTATCAAACAAGGTTTGTATCAAGTAGAGTAACAAGGTTTTTATCAAATAGACCGATCACTTTCCTGCAAAAGTTATTTGAAAGCGATACTAATACCTCATTGTATACAAATCTAGTTTAATACAAATTTACAACTAATTAAATATGGGGAAAATAAAAAACAACGGTCCCCAAAGGGCAATAATATAATATATGCACATTTTATTTTATTTAGTTGGTGAACTATTGTTTTTAGAAGCGGTCCCCAATTGGACAACAAACCTATGTTTTTAGTGTATTAAAAGTTGCAATGCTTTCTATACACATTATCCAACCTAGTATATGGAACAAACTCATGTAGTTCGAAAGTGTGAAAGTACACAAATTACTTTTATTTTGTTTTAAGGATATTCTTGTATAAATAAGGTGTGGTACATTAAATTAAAGGTTAAAAAAATGTTCATTTCATAAGATTTGTATCAATAAAAAAAAAAAAATCTCATTCATATCTATGTTTTTTATAACTTCATTTTTCTCAATGCAGTAACAATTATTGTAACTACACATTTTTAAATAATTTTACGATGCATTTACTTATATATAAATATAGATATAGATTTCTATTCAAATGAATGCATAAATCATACCAACACAAATGTGTTGTTTAAGAAAAAAATGTCTGTGATCTGTAGCCCAAATTTGAGTCCACAAATCATTATAAACAAACTAAAGGGCCCTGACTAAATGGGGTGGGCCGCGATTAACATTTTAAACATGGGTTTTACGACTGTTTGAATTGGAAAGCGGTCTCCTTAAGTCTAAAATTTATGATAGATCAACATAATTAGGTAAAAATAATATACATAATTTTAAAAGCGTTATTCGAATTGAGTTGAGACGAGCCGAGCTGAGCTGAACACTTTACATTCTGTCCCATGCTCGTTTAACAATTAAGTATAAGTCTCGACTCGTTTAAGCTTGCAAAGCTCAACCCCGTTTGCTTAAGAAGTTAAAAATCGTAAACGAACTATTTGAGAACACGATTTATGTGTTTCGTAAATTTACTCATCTCGAATGTTTGTTTAAATATGTCTAAACAAACAAATTAGTTTTTTGTCAACGTGCTCTAATAGTTTTTCGAGCTCGACTTATTTAAGTACACAAACAAGTTGAAATTTGAGGTTTGACGAGTTTAATCAAGCTGGAATCACAAATAATTTAATTTGAAAAACAAATCTACATATGTACTAGCCTGCAAGTGAAAGCCATCTCTTTTTCTATATCTATAAGAATAGTTGGAGTCTTTTTGTTTTTTCAAACGATAAATTGAATTTAAACTCAAGAACAAGAAAATGACATAATCCAAGAATAGTTGGAGTAAAAAAAGAGAAATATAACAAACATTACAATCCTTATGGTGGTGATGTCAATTAGGGGAAAAAAATTAATTATTTAAAATTGTTATAATTTATGTTTTATTAATCTATACTTATATAATAAGAATTAACATTTATTTAAAATAATAGGTCAAATTATGGTCAATGTCGGATTTGCATTAAATATTTTCTAAAATCGGTAAGTTTTTGTCATTTTCACACTTCTCATTAATTATGTCATTTTCACACTTCTCATTAATTATGTCATTTTCACACTTCTCATTAATTATGTCCTTTTCACACATCTAATTAATTCATTAATTACGACATAATTATCATAAATCATTCCATCTGAGCTTTTATCGTTAAAATGTATAGCGATCTGTTATGACTTTATCCCATTGATATTTCCATGAAGCGTCCTTATCGCGTTTTATTTTTTGGTAACCACTTTATATCAATAATCGGATATTTGGTTAATGATAGCACACGTCTTTATTTCAAGGAGCGGATATTCTTTGACCTTTAATTAATTTGAACTAATTGCCTTGACTTTTCAATTTTTAAAAACTCTTTTTTTAAATATTTCGGCTTAAGATTCGGATTTTATTATATAAGTCATCGGATTGTTTGAATGAAAATGAATGAAAAGAACACAAAAACAGGTAGCCTTATTCATACAATCAATCCTAAAATATTAGTTTGTTCACTAAAAAGAGACAACTCCTAGAAATCCTAAAATATTAGTTTGTTCACCAATTCTAAAATATTAGTTTGTTCACCAAAATATTAGTTTGATTTTTATGATTTGTCTCTTTTGAAAATATTAGTTTGTGATAATGAGGAGTTACCAAATAATCAAACTCATAATGTTGTGTACAAAGAGGTTTTTAATAATATATGATTGTTACCGAACTTTTTATGATTCAACAATGTTCCTATGTATTTTAATGATTTCACTTTTGATCCTAATGCACAGGTTATATTGTTCTTCCAAATTTTACATCCTGTGCATCGCACGGGTTACGTACTAGTTAGATGAATGACATGTACCATTCATTTAGTAAAATACTCCCTCCATATTGAAATATAAGGCGTATAAAGATTTCTCAATTTTTTTGAAATATAAGGCGCACTCAAAAATCAAGACAAATTTTTGCATTTTTTTCCAAATATACCCTCATTGTATTGAAATTAAAGAAGTGTGTAGTGGTTGTGATTAGAGTAAATAAGGTTAATTTAGTCAATTTATTCATTAATTAATGTCTCCTTAATATTTGTGCAATAACCTTAAATGCCTTATATTTCAAAATGGAGGGAGTAAAATATAAATAAATTGTACAATTTTTAAACATGCGATTTCAGATTTATTCAGTTATTATCATATCGATGGCAACTCACAGTCATCACAATCAACGGCTCATATTGAGACACGTATACGACAGATTTGACTTCCACAACTTCCAATCCTCATCCAATCACGAGCGTGCTTCCCTTTTCTCTGCATTTCTAATTTTTCAATATTATCTGGATATTTACCAGTCCATATAAACGCTCTCACCTAACCATAAGAACAAGCTCATCTGAATATTTCCATCGATTATTCGATCTGTGCCAATGGCGGAGAAAGCATTCAAGTACGTGATTCTCGGTGGTGGTGTTTCTGCTGTGAGTATATCGAAGTTCAATACTTTCCTGTTTGCATTTCAAAGAGTTTCGATTGCTTGCCCTGTTTTGCATTTGTTGTTCAATGTTGAGGTTGCTTGATGATTTTTCTGTTTATTGTTTTGGCGCTTCATTGGATCTTGATCGCGAGGAGATTAATTTGATGTTGTTATTGTTTTGCTGTTATCGCCATTTTTTGATTTCTGCGCTTTTTAGCTCGATCTGAATGATTAAGGAGCTAAATTGATGCAGCAAAAGCAGATGGAATTGGTGTTCAGAGAACACAACGAGGAAGAACGTTTCTTTTCACGATTAATTCATAATATTCATAACTGCCAAACAAAAAGAAAACATCTGTTTTTAAATACTACAGCCAATTCCTAAATCCTAACCACAACATTTAAAAGCCCAACATAACAAGCCAAATACAACAGACATAAACGAAATAATTAGTATTAAAATAATAACGATCACACTAAAGATCGGAGTCGATCATGTATGTCGAGAAACGAACGCACTTTCGTCGGCATCATAAATGAAATGACATCGTAGTGTTAGCTGGTGCTATGTTTGCTCAGTCAAGTTTTGTTTCCCGTCTTCTGGGTTCTCTTGGTTTGTATGTTTATAATTGTTCATGTTTTTATGTAATATACGAAGCTTTGTTTTCATTGATGCTATGTGAATTCACTCCTTGTCGGTTTCAAATCATATTTTGTGGGTTTGAGAGAGCGACGTGTGCTATGTATATGAATTACGAACTAACGGTCAAAGGAGCAACCCGATTATGCTGTTTTATGTGTTGGCACAAAAATGGATGTGTAGTTAATATTTTTTAGTGCAATTATTTGAGAAACTCGAACACTGGGGTCACTGAGTTGCGGTTTTCTTATGCGTTAGGGATATGCGGCCAGGGAGTTCGCCAAGCAGGGAGTCAAATCAGGCGAACTGGCTATCATTTCAAAAGAGGCGGTAGGCATTCAAAGCTTTTCTTCATTTTGAGTTATCTTCATTCGGCATTGTTGTTGAATAGTTAGGAATTTTTGATAATAGCAAACGAGGATATTAGATTGTTACTTAGTTCTGTCTTAGATGTAAAATAAATAACATAAATATTAAATACCCTGTTTCTTGATGGGTTTGTGTTGCTTAGTTCATATTTTGCTCTTCTATTTCCAAATCCAGATTAGCGATTTGAATGTTACTAAATTCCTTTGGCATGTTTGGATGAATTATTTCTACTGGAAGAAACAATGTTGGTGTTTTGGTAATTTTCGTGTTAAAATGATTTTATGAAATTGTATGTTGAGCCTCAATACTCTTGCTTAACGATGGTTTCAGGTGGCTCCTTATGAACGTCCGGCACTTAGTAAGGCATACCTATTTCCTGAGGGTAAGTTTATTTATATTTCGTCTGTTAAAGACAAAATATGATGTTTCTGAGCTTGGGGATCCTTTTCTTTGATAATGATTGTAGACAAGTGAACCCATGGAAATCTACAGACTACAAACCTATATATGGCGCTTATAATTCATTTTGTAAACGAGTTTCAGTGATATAATACTTGGCTTTCCTTGGTTTCTTGTTGAACGTCTCGCTCTCTTCATTTCATAAAGATACTTTTCCCTCAATTTTTTCTTCGTCTTCGTTTCATGTTTGGGGTGTTAATTAATAATGACTTCAACATCAAATGCGGGTTTCTATCTGGTCCATATGAAGTTCCTGTGGAAGTGCATTTGGACTTTCTCACAAAAATCTGATTTTACTTAACGTATATATCTTTCAGGAACTGCAAGACTTCCCGGTTTTCACGTGTGTGTTGGAAGTGGTGGAGAGAGGCTCCTTCCTGAGTGGTACACAGAGAAAGGTAATCCATTCTTATTAATTTTATATTCCAGTATTTGATATACCATGGCATTTTCTTGTGAAAATTTGTTTTTAATTCGACCCGTTCGTAATATATTCCCAATCTGCTAATCTTGTCTCCATGATCAACAGGGATATCTTTGATACTCAGCACGAAAATTGTGAAAGCAGATCTTGCTTCAAAGGCACTTATCAGTGCAGCTGGTGAAACATTTAAATACCAAAAATTGATTATAGCAACTGGTTCTTCTGTTAAGTAACACTCCTCATTTTTTTTTCTTCCTATTTTCTTATTTTTAATTATATTTTCTATCTTTCAGCAGTAGGTCATGTCACTGACAGCTATTTTTTAATTGCCTGCTGCTCTCTTTCGTCAGGTTATTAGATTAACCGACTTTGGCACAGAAGGTGCTGATGCTAAGAACATCTTTTACCTGAGAGAGATAGATGATGCTGATGAACTCGTGAAAGCAATCAACGGAAAGAAAAATGGAAAAGCTGTGGTTGTTGGTGGAGGATACATCGGCCTCGAGCTAAGTGCAGCTTTGAGAATCAACAATTTCGACGTCACTATGGTCTTCCCAGAACCTTGGTGCAGTAAGTCATACTAGCCGTAATTTTTCATTTTTAATTTTTTTTTCAAAGTTTGTGAAAAAAGGCAATGAAAATAATGTTGTGTGCATATATAAAAAGTGCCCAGGCTTTTCACTGCTGGCATAGCTGCTTTTTACGAAGGTTACTATGCGAACAAGGGAGTCAATATCATCAAGGGCACTGTAGCCGTTGGATTTGGCAGCAATGACAATGGGGAGGTGAGTTCTCAATCATAGAGATACGTAAACTAAATCTCAAAATTTGAAACAGCTCAAAAAATACTTGATATTAAAAAATTGAATCCCAAGAAACTGAAAAATGAACCATGAAAACTAAAAAACGAGCTGAATGACAAGTTTCAAATTCCTTTTCGTTTTCTTTTTGGTTCAGGTGACAAATGTGAAGCTTAAGGATGGCAGGGTACTGGAAGCTGATATTGTTGTTGTTGGTGTAGGTGGCAGACCACTCACGACACTATTTAAGGGCCAAATCGAAGAGGAAAAGGGTGGCATCAAGGTGTGTTCGGTTTTGCCTCCCTCCATCGATATTTTCCATCCTAAAATGGACCACATTTTGTTATTTACTGCTCTTCTTGGAACTTTTTTAACAGATTTTTACGTGACATTTTTGTCTTTGTTCAGACTGATTCTTTCTTCAAAACGAGCGTGCCTGATGTGTACGCTGTGGGTGATGTTGCTACATTCCCTTTGAAGCTTTATAATGAAATTAGACGAGTCGAGCATGTTGACCATGCTCGCAAATCGGCTGAACAGGCCGTGAAGGTATCATATCAGTTAT
>BKCP01004783.1:242320-277914 GCA_008636005.1 Striga asiatica
AAAAAGAAAAACGACGAACGATAGGTCACTAGTGTAAACGATATAAAACAAAATACCTTGAGTAGGTTCGGACTCAAGTCTTGAGGGCCTCGAGATGAAAATCTAGCCACGTAGAATTCGGTCACGTTCACGCTCTTCGTTTTGAATATAACGGCTTGCGGTAATCTAATAAAATAAATCGAGCCTTAAATCAGCCAGTCGAACGAAATCCACCAAAATACATATATACAAACGATCTAATTACCTTGTGGAGTTTATGTAGCTGTCGATGTATAATCCATCGTCATAGCTTACGTAAGTTGCTGGGCCGAATGTGGGACGAGAGACATCCAAGTAATCGTTATCGGACATTATAGTGGCGGCCCCACCAGAAAACGGGACGGTGTTATCACCACCGGCTTCTTGGCAGTACACGATTTTTCCTCTTATTAAGGTTTCGTTCAATGACCCAAAATCGCATGCGCTGTGGAAAATAGCAAATAATGGTTTAAAAGTCCATTTTCATATAATTAAGGAAAAATTGCAGTTATTTCTGATGAAGAATGCAAACAGCTCATGACAATCACCTGGAATTTGCATAGGGAATAATAGTGGAGTTTCGTGCAAAAGCTCCGTTTGTCAATGGATATACTCGTCTCTTTGGTGAATATGTATTAAGCGCAACTCCCTGCAAAACACACATACACAAAAGAAGATTACACAAACAGAGATGTTAATAGAAACCAGATGCTCATTAGTTCAGCTCGATAAGGATTGATAAATGAAACATCGTTAGCGCACACAATCGATAAATAGAGCTTGAACTCGATTAATGGCTCGTTTTAATTAATTATGAGCTCGACTCGATAGATCTAACAGAACTATCAGGAGCTCGATTTCGACTCAATTCATTTGCGCCTATTCAATATTTTACACTAAATCATGTAATTAGTGCAAACCAACACAATTAAAACACACACAAAAGAAGGGGGGAAATTACCGGAATTTTCTTCCCGTTGCCCAAAGCCACATCCGTCACGAGCTTCCGGTCGGTGGTGCTGGCCGCCACCGTGAGCACCCACGGCGCCACGTTCTCGACCAAGCCCGCCGTGGGCCCGTCGTTCCCCGCCGCGCACACCGTGAGGATCCCCCGCCGAGCGGCGTGGAACGACCCAATCGCGATCGAGTCCTCCGTGAACTTGCGCGTGCGGCCTCCGATGGACACCGAGATCACGTCCGCCCCGTCGGCGATGGCCGCGTCGAACCCCGCCAGAAGGTCGGCGTCCTGGCATCCCGGGCCCCAGCACACCTTGTAGCTCGCGATCCGGGCCCGCGGGGCGCCGCCGCGGGCGGTCCCCTCCGCGATGCCGTACAGGGAAGCGCCGGCGACGGGGATGCCGGCCGCCGTGGAGGCGGTGTGGGTGCCGTGGCCTTCGAGGTCGACGGGAGAGGGCGGCTCGTCGTACGGGCCCTCGTCACCCACTTGGAAAAAACGGGCCCCGATTACCTTGCTGCAAATTGATAAAGAACAAAAGCACGTCATGATGACGTCAGGTCAGGATGGCATTTATTCTAAATAATTTGAAACTTTTGAAAATTTCCAGATTGATGATATTATCAAAATTACAAAATACATATCCTAATTATTAAAATAAATTGAAAACCTTTTATTTGACATGTTATGCAATTTTGCCCAAAATATGCATGGAATTAATTAAATCTTTGTAATTCCTTACTTTGATTCATTATTTGACATGTAATGCAATTTTGCCAATGATTTCAGTTATCATTTTCGACAATTGCAACAGTCATATTTCGACCTGACTTTAAAGTTATAATAAAATGCTATAATAGATAATAATTTGTATATAATGATGTCAGACACTACAAGTAGTATATAATTTTCTTTCTACATCTGTACATTTTTTACCTTCAAATTTTTATTATCCACGTGCAGAATTATCTACAAGTTACAATCATTTTGAATTACATTTTACTTTTCAGAAATTGCTCTTCTTAATTGTTTCTAAATAACTAATACTTTCATGCAATTCATTAAATCTGGCAAGGAAATTAAAAATAAAAATCAAGAATGGTTTTAGAGACTTGCTTGTTGCAGCCAGTGAAGTTTTGGCCACTGTCACATTTGCCCTTCCATTTCTTAGGTGGAGGACCAAATCCCTCATCATTGAAGCTTGGGTTATCTACCCATATTCCTTCATAACAAAAATAAATAAATATATATTAACATACAGGAAAAAAATTAGGACTAATTATTTAGTTATTTTGGTGAGATTTCCCATTTTATTTAAAATTTAATTTCAATTTACCTGTATCTAATAGGGCTACTATAGTATCACTCTCAACTTGTTCATTTCTCTTCACATCAAGAGGCATCCCCAGAAAATCCCATGACCTTGTTGTCTGAAGCTTTAGCATCTCGTTTGGAAAGACTGATATCACACCTTCTTTTTCTATGATTTAGAAAAAAAAAAATTAAATTAAATTAGTTCATGTATAACAATCAAATTAGTGTCGTTAGGCTGACTTAATTGTGAGACAGTCAGATATTTTCAACATATATGCATATTATCATAAAGCGTGTAGTTTTATAAATTTGTTATTTGTTATGGAAAATGTAACTTTTATAATTTAAAATGCAAAATAAATAAATCAATAATGCATACTCGATAATTCTTCTGCTTCATGAGGCAGTAATTTTGCTGCAAAGCCATTGAAGCTCTTTCCATAGCTATGTACCTTGGAGTTCCTAGCTATTGTTTCGCTGAAAAAGTTCAAAAAATAAAGAGGTATAAATTAATAAAATCATATCTAATTTCAATTTTGCAACTTTTACAATGTATTGAATTCATTGTAGACATGTGACATATATTTTTTTCTAGTCTTGTAAAAATTATAAATTAATGGTACGTACTTTAATTACACTACAATACTAACAGATCATAGTTAGGAGACTAAATTTTTTTGTAATTAGAGTGTCTCTAACAATTGTAAATAATTAATAATATATATATATATATATATTTTAAATATTATAGATGTAATATTTACTCTCCGATGGTCTTTGATAGAAGGCTGTGGTGCTGGTCCACAACGGATATCGTGTTCTTCGGCAATTCCCCCATGTAAACAATGTACACCTGTTTAAAAAACGAGCATAAAAATTAAATAAATCAATCAATTATCAAATTAAATAAATAATTCTACAATATTTCTAACTTCTTAGCTAGAGTTCATGATGAACAAATATAATTATACACTCGAACGTCACAGTTCACTATAAAATAAATTATAAGTAAAAACACGACATGTCATTTCACGGTGTAACTATCCAAAACATTTCACGATACTATCAAAAATTCAAATATCATAACGAAAACATAAATAAAAACATGATTTATAAAATTTCGAAAAAAAAAGAAGAAAAAATTGTTGGTTGACCTGACTAACGTTTAGTGTCTCTAAAAAAAAGTATTTTGAAAAGAAATTGAGAACGATAAATATATAAATATACCTTTCTCTCGGTTTCATTAGTTGAATTGATCTTCAAGGGCCTGGTAAAATCAAGAAATAATAGGCTGAACAAAATGAAAAACATCAGCTTATGATTTGATTTCTTCATTGAACTTAATTGAATTTTTGTTTCTGGGCGTGGAAATTAAATATGTCTTGTATGTGTGACTGTGTGAGATTCTCTGTGTGGATTTATATATGTTTCATTTTTGTAATTTTACTGAGAGGTTTTGGCAAGTAGTGTAAATGAAGAGTGATGTATTATTTTGGTAGGTTGGATTTGTGAGAATTTATAGGCATAAATTATGGATCGAAAATACGACTTTTTAATTTTACAGCAACAACCATGCACTATATATGTGCCTTTCCTATTTTTTACCAAATCAATTAATTTGCAATATATTAAAGTTTGAGGGAAAAAATGGAATTAAAATAGATGTGGTGACAAAATATAGAGGTAAATGTTTTGAATTTGGTTAGTGAATCAACAATGTGAAAGGAAATATTTCAAAATAGTATTCTTGAAAACGATGTAAGATATGTAAGGAAATAATACAAAATAATATTTGGAAAAGTATATGCATGATGTACATCAATTACCAAGTTAAGATGCCTATTTGTTATTTAATGAAGGGATGTATCAAAAGAAGTAGTATTATTCGAAACAGATTCGTAATTTTAAAAAGTAATTGTTTTTAAGAGAAAAAAATAATATTGATCGGAAATCTAAATTTGGTTGTATATTGACATTTTATGGAACGTAGCCCTTTAAATTTTCGGTTTAAATTCGAACTTTCAACCCAATTTCAGGCACAAAAGATCATGCACACATCCTATTAATTTCCGGGTAAAATTGTTTCAAATTATTAATTTTAATCAATAAAATTAGTACATTTGCATATTTATCTTAAATAAACTTCTTAAAATGGACTTCTCCATACATAGACATCATCTATTTTTATAAAATTGACTTTATATAAATCAACTTATTCATAAGTACATCATTAATCTAGCAATAATATGTGATTTAAATTATTTAAATAAGCCTTTCATCCAAAAATCAAATAATTTGTGAAATGTTTCCAAGGTTTTACATGCAATTTTATCTTACTTTTTGGTTGTGCTACTCGTGTCTTCTTTACGAATTTGAATTGTTTTGGATTAAAAAAAAAGAAAAATCTCGAACTATATGAATGTAATTCACTTATGGACAAAAACAAGGTGCAAATTAAAGGCATGACATTGCACATGATGAGTTTATTCGGTAAATGCTTGACAGGACACATGAGTATATTACATGCCAGTAAATCAAAAATTGATGATATTAGGTATGATAAAAAGAATTAAATATAACTTAATTATATTGAACCGGACAACTTGTTCACGTAGATATTACTAGTACGTAGCCGTACGATTACACGTGGTAATATAATGATAAGTTATATACATTAAAATAGTTAAATAAACTACAAAAAAATGATGAAATTCTAATGAAAGATTCCAACGAAATATATTCTAATGAAACTCTAACAGAAATTTCAATGGATATCCCAATAGTATTATTTCCATTGAAAATTTTTAATGGATTTTAACGCAAATTCCAACAATAATATTTCGCTGAAATGAGTTTTCCATTAGAATTTTTGCTGGATTTTGACGATTCCAACGGTAGATTTTACAATGGGGGTGAAAATAAAATTCCAATGAAAATTGCATATCCAACGAAAATTCTTACGGTAAAAAACCATTAGAAAAATAGCCGTTGGAATCATCAAATTTCTTCTAAAATTCCAATGGAAAACTCTTTCTAATGGAATATTTTCATTGGAATTTTCGTTGGAATAATTCCAATGGAACCTATACCATTGAAATATCTGTTGGAATTTCTACTAGAATATATTAGCGTAAGATTTCCCGTAGGAATATAACAATTTTTGTAGTTATAATATCCATTAATATAAAAATAATGTTGAATATTAAAGTTAATTTTAGTTTTATTTCTCTATTTTATGATATATAATTGAATAATTAATGATTTATATGTGTATTTCACCATTATAAAATAACTCTCATTTTATAGTTCCTATTAAGAATTAAAAAAAAAAATTGAAAGTTTAACAAACATCATCAATAAATAATACCCACAAAAATATTTCTATCTATTTTATCTTACTTATATCTTATTATAATATATTATTTTGATTCTTAAATTAGTGATGGTAAAGTTGAAAAATTATGGCAATATTATTAACTGACACTTGATTTAAAAGGATGTAGGGTATATTATTTAACTTATAAATTTACTAATTTTTTAATTACCTCATTTTTTTTTTTGTATAATATATAATAATTTAGTTTATAAATACTATAATTTTTTTATAATATAATAAGTCACATGCTAGTTCCACACCGATTGATTTATCATTATAGTTTATAGCAATAAGTATTTTTTTTTTTCTAAACACGCAATTTACATTGTTGTTCGATAAATGATTCGTTGGTTTATTATTATAACTTATAATTATATATATTATAAATATTTGAATTTTTCTCTATAAGCTTATGATGTACATTTTATTCGAGAAATGCTCGCTGATTTATCATAATTTATAGCAATACATAATATAAATGTTTATTTATAATCTAATAATTTACATTACAGTTCGACAAATGACTTGTTGATTTTTTATTTTAATATTGTATATACGTAATCCTTAAAATAATTTCTTACTTATAGTTTTATATTTTTCCACCATTTATTTTTAAACTCATGTGGGTAAACTTAGCAACGACTATTATAGACTATTTTATACTCAATACATTTATATTTTATAGTATAAATATCTTGAGATTATTTCCTTAATTTTTAAACTCATGAGGGTAAACTTAGCAACGACTATTTTAGACTATTTTATACTCAATACATTTATTAATATACATTTATATTTTATAGTATAAATATCTTGAGATTAATTCTTTATTTTCAATCCTGTATTAAATCATAAGTTCAAGTTCATTATATATATGCAATATTAAACAATAAACTATTAATACTTTAAACATAAATAGTTGTTATTCATATAATATAAGTGTCAAATCGAAGATAGTAAAATGAAGATTAATTTTATATTTTTTTTAAAAATAGATCAAAAACAAAAAAAAAAATATTATTATTATTTATGAAATAATTGGCATTAATACTTAATAAGAAAAAATAAAGGAAAAAGAGTAGAAGACGCTACGAAAACTAAATAGGAAAAATGTTAAAGTTATTAAGTCTCCCTTTCTAGGCGTTTCAATAAATATTTTAAATTTTATATTTTTGTTTCCAAATAAGTATCCTTGTGATTAATCTATAAATTTTATATTTTTAATCGAATAAATTTTAGATTATGTTGAAAAGAATAACTGATTGTAAATTTTTTAAAAATTTGATATCAAATTATTGATATCACAACACTGAAAGAATATATTAGTTCGATTTAGATATAAAATAAATGATTAAATTTTTTAAGAAGTTTAATCAATAGATATAGATCAATTATTGATATTACATTATCTAAAATAAAAATAAAATTTTATCACGGATGATAAAGAAAAAATAACCAAAAAGAAATAGGAAACAATTTAAAAAAAAAAAGAATAATTAATAAATGTATTATATAGTAACAAAATATTTTCAAGATAAAATAATATTATTTTTAAGTAAATATAAACCATAATATATATTTTAGTCTTTTGGAACTTTTGACTCAAAAATGTGTTTATGAAGCTTATTACTATATAGTACGGTTAAGAAAAAATAAGAAAAAAATCCCAAAGAGGAAAGTCATTTTCCTGCTTCTTTTTTCGATTTTTACACTTTCCGAAAATTTTTTTTGAATTTTTTTTCATAACTCCCGCCCATGCAATTTGGTTATGTGGATGAAATTTTTCATAAATTTGGATGAGATTTATATATATCATGTAAATCTTTCCAACCAAAATTAGTTCAATATTGTTAACCAATCCAAAATTATCGGTTCAATCCAAAATTATTGGTTCAAACCAATGCGGATGGGCACGCAGGAGTTCCGCCGAATCTTTTCCATGCTTGATGAACGGCAACGACAAGATCAGTCGAAAAGAGCTCGGCAAATCGCTGGAGAATCTGGAATTCGTGTGCCAGAGGAGAAGCTGCGAGTGATTATCGAGAAGATCGATGCCGACAGGGGACTGCTGAGGAGTTTGGCGCCCTGTACTCGGCGGTGATGGCCGCCGGCAGAGCACAAATTCAGGGTGACCATGTGGAGCACCATGACTACGTCTATAAACCATCACCTGCTTCCTGTGTTTCTGTATTGATTTTAAGATTTCATTATATTATTTGAATTTTCTCTTGGCCAACATTTTCTTTTCCACCCTTTTAAAATTATATTTCGGTTTGTTTATCTAATTTTTCGGTCTTTTATTTCCACAATCCAGATTGGTTCCAGGTTCATATCGCGAAGGCGTTCCAGGTTCATATCTTGAAGGCTAATCCAGCATGATTTGGTCTAATGTGGAAAACTTAGTCCATCTTCAAAGTAGGGTAAAAATAGCTATCTCAAATTTTATGGTCAATGCCGCTCCAAAATTATAAACTAGATATGATTAGATAAACTCGCATTTTCAGTATTTCAGAGTAGGTAATGGGTGTATGTAAGAGAATGATGTGAATATTGGCAAATTCGACCCTACCATATGATGTATAGCCCCAATGGCATGGGTGGAAGTACAATTACTTGACCTTTCATTTTGCAATATACATTTTCTACAAACAATGGTAGAACTAAAATTGCTACGACTACACGTGTCACACTATTGGAACGTCAAATGTGGAACAAACATCAATAAGTGGGACAATGGGGGAGATGAAAAATGGGAAAGCCATGAGAAAATCAGTCCATATTTCACCAAAACCAACAAAATCGGCTATCAATTGCCTTGACCGGAGTCAACACTAATGGCATTCTACCATACACACTGATAAAACGGTTAACACATTCAGTCCTCTTCTCAGTGTGACCACCCAAGCTGCTAATCCCGGTTGAACCAATCTCAAAAATGTTACCTACATCACCATACAACATAGGATACATGTGAACCGGAATAGAGAGCAATACATGAAACTTTGGTGTAGACGGGAAAAAAGATTGAATTAGAGTTTGGATAAGTATATAAAATGTATCTAGAGAAATAAGAATGTGTTATTTCCACGAGTGTTACAGGTTCAGAATAGACAAGGATTTCAGACCAGGCAATGCAGAAAATCAATTAACTAACGTATGCTAGTCGAATATAGCAAAAAACGTAGCAATTTTGAAGCGCGTAGAAGGTTGACAGCCGACAAGGCAAATCTTACCTTTGACCCAGATGGGAGGAGCACCAGTTGCATTTGCGACGAGGAAAGACATTGCAATATCTTCACAATTCCTGGTTATACATAAAGTTAGATCATTATTAGTATTTTACGATTAAAAAAGAGGGGAGAAAAAAAAAATACAACCACTAATGAGCATGTAAGTCGATAATAACCTATTCATGGTCACATATTCTCGAATTGACGATGGCATCTCGTAACTATACATACTGAGATACTTCTTGTGGAAGAAGGCAGCTTTGGAAAGGATCATACTGTATGTTCCGGTCCACCAAACAGACCACCATCCACTATAAATGTATTTGTCCTCGTTCCCTTCCTGTAAACAACAAACAAAAACAAGACTATCAGGATTTTTTTTAAGTAAACCCACATATTCAAAGTACATGTGTCAAAAGCAGCAACACAACAAAAGCTCAGACTCAATGCAACTTAAGTTGCTTTAGAAGAGATTTACATTATCCAGTAGCTAGGTTTCAAGGTATTATATCCACCGAGAACTTGGGCTAGAAACTTGCCATCAAAGTTATATATTCCAAATAATAAAATTATATTTGTAGGAATGAGACATCTTTTGTTTGGCTACTGAGCTACACTTCTCTATGGTCTGAGGAGATAAGGGATGATAGTTTACCAAAAACTATGCCTGAGAATTAGGCTAATCACAATAGGCTCTAGTTAACTTCCAAAATTTACAAGCTCCCCCAAAAGACAATTTTGCTTACTCCTGACTGATGATGAAATATGTAAAAGAAAACCAAATGTGAAGAGGGAATGTTGCAATATCCAAGGCATTTTCTAAAGTTAGGTGAAACAATGGACAATTCCCTTAACTAACCCAACATGAAAATGAGAGCACATACCGATTTATCAAACCAGTGAACACGAGGCACAAACCCGACCATTGTATCTGGTGCACTTCGCCAGACACTAAAAGCAAATTCCACTGTTGTACAAGGAAATATAATGTCATCATCAATGGAGAAGACCACGTCTGACTTCAAATCCTTGATCTCTTTAAATCTGTTGTTCAGACTGTCTTCCTTGTTGATATCAAACTTCAACTCAATTGGTCGACTGTTTTTGGAGTTCATCTTGATGACACGGTTCAGAAAGTTGACAAGGGACTTCGAAGGTGGGTCAGGTTCACTCCACACGATATGTACAGAATCTAGCCCGGGACACTTTGCATAATGAGATATAGATTGCTTTAGAAGGTCACTTCTTTTCCAGGTGTTGATCAATAAGGTATAACCTTTTCTATATGAAATAAAAGTTTAACATTAGTAAAAAAAAAGGAAAATGAAAAAAAAAATTATTAATATGAATGTGTGGCTGCAATTGTATAAATTCACGCACAGATCTATATATAAGCATAAGATAGACACACAAGTCCATATGCAAGTACATATCCAACGGGAATTATTTATTGTTTCTTAGTAATAGAATTGAGAATTTTAAGTCCTAGAAGCCCACACAAATACAACCAAAATTCAGGATATAGACATTTATATCATAAGCAGCGCAATTTATAATGTTACAAAAGAACAGAATATGAGCTTCTAAACAAAAGATATATATTAACTTTATGTACACAAATGAATGTCATTTCATATGCAACCAGTACGAAAGATTTGTCTCCATCACGCGAGGAACAATCTGAAAAGTCCAAACAGATAAATCAAGCTCCTAACCACGAATATATGCACTGTTTAATCCATTCACGCGATACCCTATATTCCAATAAGGAAATGTTTGCAGAAGGAAAACCCCTGCCAAGAACTAGAATTGCAAAGAGCAGCAGTTGCTAGCTTAAACAAAGCAATGTGGAAGGCTGGAAGCGAACTGGGATGCAGTTATCTAGCTCTACTTTCATAAATTGAACTTTATTCTAGAACCAGTATGAAAGGAGGATATTACTGGAAATATTAATTGCTAGATTAGATCATGAGGACTACGTGATTGGGTAAATGAGCACAGAATGCAAGAAGAGTAAATAGTAATGAATCAAGACGCTGGCAAATTAGTAAAAATACCCAGTGAAGAAATTAGAAAGTCCTTGTATGATCTAAAGCACACATACTGAAGTAAGTCGGAATCTCCATTTGTACTTTCCTAATAAGCTCGTGATTTCTTGATTTGCAAAAGAATATGCGACTTTACAGCAGCAATTACCATAACGAGTAACAAAAACATATTTATTATTGATTTGCAAAAGAATATGCGACTTTACATCAGCAATCTATCATTATATAAAAAGAATAACCTTTTTACAAATTTAGAAACCTTTTCCCACCAAAATCATTAAATATATCCTACATATAGTAATTGTTGAACAAATCTGAATAGACAAAAAAATCGGCTCATTAATTGTGTAAAGATTTGTTTCTCTTTTTCCTGTTTTTTAGTTTATCAAAACCGTTGTTTGACAATAAATATTTGTTTTTCTTTTTCCTATTTTTAGTATAAATCTACACGAGCTTATCTCTGTTAGAAAATCTCATTGCATACGTCTCACGTGTTTAAAAAATATCATCCTTATCTATACAGATTTGAAAAAAAAAATAAAAATCAATTCATAATTACTACTAGAAATTCATAATCTTTAAAAAGAAAAAATAAAATAAAATAGAAACTAATTCATAATTACTACTATAAATCCATTATCTACTTTAAGAAGTTAATTTTCATCGGTCTAATTACTAATATTTTTACAAATATTATAAGCTAACCATACAAAAAAGTATAATAATAATTTTGAAATGGTGTGTAATCAAATTTTTTTTATTCTCTTATACAAAATACTCCGAATCTTTAATTTATAATTATTAAGTATTGTTTATCCTCTCTTTAATTTATAATTATTTTTTTTTCTTCCTCTTTTTAAATAGGATCAATAGTAGTTTCCTCTTCCGCCATTGAGTGACTCAAACTCGAGGTCTATTTATAATATTGTTAATTTAATATTATTCCCGTGCATCGCACGGGGTATACACTAATTACCATAAAGAGTAACAAAAACATATTTATTATTGCTTTCCTTTTGTAAGAGCATGATCCAATTTAGAGGATTAAACCAATAGTAGACAAACATATCCTAAGCAATTAGTAACCAAATCCAAACTACTAAGTTCAATTAATGCAAACTAACAACCTATGTAAAACTTAAGAATACGGAAAAATAATACGGGTAAATTAAATAGAATTGAGGATCATACCCTGGGAGAGAGAATTGCTGGAGAGGAGCAGAGTATTTGTTCCAACCCAAAAAAGTCGCCGTTCGACTTGCTAGCGCAATAAATGTGAACACGATGCAGCAGGCAAGCATCAGCTTTATCTTCACCGATCCGACTGACAGCGCTCCCTGCCTTATCGTCCGACGGTTGAAAAGGCCCGTCCTCATTACCCCCTCTAATTAACGGATAAATCGACTCCTCCAGAACGGCCTACACCTGCGATCCGAGTTGACTCAGCGAAATACCGTTGGTCTAAGAGGGCGGCGACTACACGAAGCAATGGTTCCCGAGTTGCCGAAGGACGGGCTGAACAGGGCTGCCGTCGAGAGCTCGAATTCGCCGAACAATGGTTGGGGCTCGTGAGCATCCACGTCCCGACGGAAATCGAGTGTTGGTGCTCGCACGCGGCGGTTGATTTTCGAAAGAGAGGAGGCGATTTAGCGGTTTTGTGGGATTTTTCTGTTTAAAAGTGACGAAGCCGTGCGGTGTGTTTTTCCCCAGATCTGATCTCGCGAATTCCGTAAAAGGAAAAGAGGGGAAAGACATTTGGGAAAAGTCGAAGCTATTAATGCATCCACAATGCTGTGCTTTGGTCTTCTGATAAAAAATCACATGCCATGTAAGAAATAGACATAGTATATAAAAAAATGCTTTCCAATGCAATTAAAAGTGGACATGGTCTAGCTTATGTGGCAATAAAAAAAAAGACTAAGTCCACACTTGGGTCTATTTTGGACCCAAGTACAAACCTAAACACTAATCATTTATTCCTACTTTAATTTTTTTTTTAATAAAAAAAATATATTAGATCATTTTTATTGGTTGACATATATGTTAGACCTACTATTTTTATTTTTGCATTGCAAAGTTATTGAAGTTTTTTACTTGAGTTTGTCCACATCATTTAAGACTCAAGTCCAATTATATGCCATATTGTGGGTGCTCTAAGAGCACCCACAATGCTTTGGGTCTCTTTTTGTATATATGGCATATAATTGGACTTGAGTCTTAAATGATGATGTGGACAAACCCAAGTAAAAAACTTCAATAACTTTGCAATGCAAAAACAAAAATACTGAGTCTAGCATATATGTCAACCAATAAAAATTATCTAATATGTTTGTTTTATTAAAAGAAAAATTAAAGTAGGAATAAATAATTAGTGTTTGAGTTTGTATTTAGGTCTAAAATAGACCCAAGTGTGGACTTAGTCTCTTTTTTTTATTGCCACATAAGCTAGACCATGTCCACTTTTAATTGCATTGGAAAGTATTTTTTTATAGACTATGTCTATTTCTTACATGTCATGTGATTTTTTGTCAAGAGACCCAAAGCATTGTGGATGCTCTAAGGGCTACTAAAATCGGTCAAAGGAGGAAAATATGGCTGAATGATATAGGGTGTGATTGTTTATCAACTCACCTAGAAAAAAACCAATCAAAACTCAAATTTATCTCAACTTTAACCCAACTCCACTTTCTCCAATATTATCAATATAATTAAATAATATCAACCAATCATTCTTACACATCACATCAACTTTAATTCACTATTCATCTTCTCACATAATTCTAACTAACCACCATTTCTAATCATTTTTCTCTTACTTTTACATCATATCAACTTTAATTATTTTATTTTAAATATTATTTAATATATCCACTAACAACTAACCATACCAATTTTTTTTAAAAGTAACTATAGTTAAAAAAAACCAATTAATTTCTAGATGAATTCATAAACAATCACCCCTATAGTTTTTCTTTCCCAATCTTTTATATTATACATAACTAAAAACCCAGTTTTATAATAATCTCTGTCGAGTAAAATGAAATAGATTTTTTTTTTTTTTTGACAGATATAGTGTAATATATACTTGGAATACCATGTACAGTGCGTAGCGGGGATCAAGCATTTTTGTGCTTTAGTGGCAATAATTTCAAATCTTATGCTAAATAACTACTAATTTCTCCTTCTTTGGCTGAATTGGAGGAAAAAGAGCCGATAAATGTTGTAACGGCATGGATATGATCTCTTTTGGGTTTTATTAAACATTTAACACCTTAATATATTAGAAACATAAGCTTGGATTATGTATTTGTTTAACAAATACCCTAATTGCAATTTGTAAAATTGAAACAAGCATTGATGGAGTCAGGGACGGATTCATCATAAGTCTGGGCTGGGCTGAAGCCCAGGTCCGTTTTTTTTCTTTTACACCTAGTAACTTCAATTTTTTTTTTTTTTTTTTTTTTTTTTTTGAAATAGATCTAAANTAATAAAAAAGCAGGCCCAATTTCCCAACCCAAACTTACATTTATTTGCCAAGTTTACATTTAATTATTAATTTGTATATTAGTTCATATATAAACAAATAACCTTACGCAAGAGAAAAAGTGAAACAGAGCACCTCTTCCTCGGCTCGACATCGACTTCTGCTATTTCTACCTCTGATATCTACGGATTGCGTTCACCGACAGTCTAATTCTCATCGACGGACCAGCCACACTCGGCCCCCGATTTAGAAGGTAGCAAAAAAAAAATTCTTCACAAACCCTATATTACTCATGACTAGATTATGTATTTTTATTTTGCACAATGCGTGAATCGTGAATTTGATTACGATTTCAATTTTTCACACTTCTGATAGCTATTGCTAATTGCTATATTTTTTGTATTGTACATGTTTTTTTGTCTTTTTTTTTTGTTTTCTAATTTTATTTCGTTGGATTAGTTATCTTATTAAGTTCATGTGACACTTGCTTGCAAAGGGAGAAAAAAATGGTGTAATGAGGTTTGATTAGTGTGTATGATATGATTTAGTGATTGGGAGATTTTTTGGAGAGGAAAAGAGAAATTTGAAGGATTTTTCATTTCTTCTAATCTTGTTTGTATGGCCTTGTAGGGGATTGTCTTTTATAGATAATTTATATATTGTTATTTTTTAATGGTTGATCATAGATATATAATGTATAAATGGTGAGTTCAAATCAAATATTTATATTTGAACTCATATTTGACTTGAATAAATGGGCATATGTGGCTTATATTGGTATTGTGAAATTTTCAGAAATTTTTTAGGCATCTACGCTCGTTGAATTATGCCAAAAATTAATAGAGAGTGGTAGATCGAAAGTGTATGTTATGTTAACTAGATTGATCCATCTAGTTCTAACATTACCGGTTTCTACCGCTACAACCGAACGAGCCTTTTCAGCCATGAAGCATGTGAAGACAGTACTTCGTAATAAGATTGGGGATAGTTTTCTCGAAGATTGTTTGATTCTCTTCACCGAGCGGGAGTTTACTAATAGTATAAGTATAGATTATATTATTGATGAATTTTATTTTGTAAAAGCTCGTCGACCGTAACTCAGTAAATATTTGATGATTTTTTTAATAAAAATGTGTATTTAAAATTCTAGCCCAGTCTACTCTTAATTTCTAGATCCGTCCTTGCATGGAGTGTCTTTGATCTTGAAAAAATAATTGAGCTATGAAAATGAGTTTCGTTGTTTAACAATCATAGATTGGTTAGTTGATTTAAAAAAAAATAAATGAATCAAAACTACAAGGTTTAATATATTTCGTAAATAAAAAATATTGTGTATAGATAATTGTTTAATAATATGTGATTATTCATTGTTTGTATTTATTTATTTTTATAATGAGATGAGTTGTGAAAAATATAATAATTATATTTAAATAAAGTCTAAAACAAATATTTAAAGTATGACCTTCTCTGTGCATCCCAACTAGTTAAAGATGATATAGCTTATCAACTGTTCAATGGTCTGGTGCGCAAAAAATGTGACAACTTCTATTTACAATATTATTTAGGTCGGTGGTATGGAGAAAAAGAAAATCTACATCCATTTTGAATTATTTCTGTTTGGACAAGATAAATTATGCTTGCAAAGAGCGGTGAATCGAAGCACCTCTCTGGGCCCAGATAATTGAGCCCAATAATACACACACAAAATATGTTGGGCTTTCCAGCGTAGAGTTAAAATTTCCGACCCAAAAAGGCCGAGTTTCGATCCAAAGCTCATACCCAGTGAAGGACGCCCACACGCAAATGTCATTTATTCATATTTTCTGGTAATAAATAATAAAATAAAATGTGAAATTCCTTTTTTTATATGTTATTGTATATTCCATCATAGATCCAATCTACAATAGTTATATATTAAATTGTTAATTATTGTACGTCATGAAAATCAAACTACTAATGAAATTAGTATAAATTACGAAAGGTTTTTAATTGAACTTTCCAATTATTAGATTATACTATATATAATATTTATATATTATATATATATATATTTATTTATGTTAATCCACAAGAACTAGTAAGATATACTACATATTTTGGACTTTCCAGAGATTAAGGTTGGTGAGAGGAGGGACACAATTAGCCAAATGTACCCCACAAGCATATCATTTCTGCTAATGCTAAGGCAATTAAATAAGGCATTGATAATGTTGAGTGAAAGCTAGACATTTACAAACAAAAAGTTGATCATACTTGAAATCTTATTAGCATTTTAATTAGAAACAACAGAGGTTCCCATTTATATTCATGGGACAATATTTTTCCCTTCAAAACCATCATCATTATAGTTAGCTACAAAATATAGGAAAGAGCGCTCCTTTGGAGCTACACAAATAATATATACAATTTTTGCAAAAATTGTATACTTACATAATAAAATATTATATTTGGATTATATTGTTCTCAGAATATATTATACATATATATTGAAATATTATGATCACCTATACAACAACATCATACACTCTTAGATATTCAATAAAATTCATATATAGTCAAAAACCACTCTTCCATACAAATCCAAATTTTGATAAATTAAACATCTGACTTCTCCAAATTAATTATTTCAGTAATAGCATTGTCGTTTAATTTTATTTCAGTTAAGTCTGTTTGGTCCTAAAATTAACAACTTCTTTATAAATTAAGTTATATTTCCCTAATTTTAATTCACTCGTAAAATTGTTTATTTTGTCACATAATAAATATAAATAGATTATACTATACAGTTTATCATTTATTAATTTTAATTTTCGTTATGTTTTTCTTATAACTCTAATTTCATTATATTTGGTTCACTGAACCCACGTATTCATCATAATTTAAATCCATCATTAACCCTTGCAGGTTGATATAATAATTTGCAATTATTAAGAATTGCATCAGAAAGTAGAGGATTTTAGTAGCTCTCTTGCATGAAGTGGTTAAAAGGGAAAGAAAAGTAAAATAGACAATTAAGCTTGGCTCCACATGTAACTGTACCCCAAAATACTTTTTCACATGTCACAATAATGCCCCATGAAAATTCCAGGGTTTGAATCATGAGCAGTAATAATGATTCCTCCAAGAAATTCATATTATCTATTCTATTTTCTACATTGATTTTTTTTTTTTTTTNGTACAAAATAGAGAGTATATGATAATTTAAATAGATCATTTTGTGAAATATTAAAGTTGGTGTAGTAAGGGAAAATTATCAGATTAATCAATTGGTGAAAAAAAGCCTCTTGAGTCTGCACTAACTAAAACTCTTCCTTGCATACTTTCACAAATTTTCAACTATAATTTTTTCTTACGAATTACAATACGAACTTTACGTTTTCTTCGTCTTGCTTCACAATCAACAATAGAATTAATTGAATATAAAGTCCTAATTGAAATTAAAAAAAAAAATGAAAATAATTTTTTTGTAAAGTAGGGTGTGAGATAATAATGTAGTTGTTCATATAGGCAGTGTTGTGTTATGATGAGCACTCAATAGAGATTGGTGAATGCTTGATGTGAAGTGGGCTGTGGCCATGAAAATCTCTTGATTATACATAAGTAAAAAAAAAAGTAAATAAATAAATAAAAGGGACACCAAACACAGAGAATGATCATGAAAAATTAAAGAAACCAACTTTTTAGTTAAAGTGGCAACTCAAAATGGCTGCTTAAAAGCAAAAAACAATTTTGGATCTTAGGTCATTATTATAGTATTGCCATCATTTTGATTTATATTCTCTCTTTTCTTGTTTGGTACCAATAGGAAAGGAAGAATCTCATCAATTTGTCTAATTATGCAGTAAAAACTAGAAAAAGTAAAATGACAATTTAGAGCATGATTGCATATAAAACGTCTCAAATAAATCTAAATATTTTTAATTCAATCATTTTTTTAACTCAACTAATATCAATAATTAAATAATATCAATCAGTTATTCTTACACACAATATCAATTTTAATTCACTATTCATCCACTCACATAATTCTAACTAACCACCACTTCAAATATCCTCTTTCTTACTTTTACATCAATTCAATTTTAATTATTTAATTTTAAATATTATTTAAATATAACTAGACATGGCCACGGACCGACCCGAACCAAAACCGACCCGGTCCGACCCTGAACCGGCCACATAAGGGCCGGTTCGTCTAACCGGACTGTAAGGGTCACGGTTCGGTCCTGGTTGGCCTATTTTCTTTTTGTCCCGGCAGTCCGATCCGGGCCGGTCCAGTTCGCGGGCTGGGAGCCGGGCCACAATCGTTGTTTTTTTTTTTTTAATTGACCCGCGGGTCGGAGAACCGGCGGGACCGGGCCGGTCCGATGACCTAGCCCTAAGCAATCTGCGGTTCGGTCCCGAGCCAAGTTTTTGCGGGCCGGGCCCGGACTCGTTGACTGACTATGTCTAAATATAACCACTAACAACTAATCATACCACATTTTTTAAAAATTAATCAAACCAAATCAAAAAATCCAAACAAACCCAAAATTTTTAGAAGTTATACATAACACTCACATGGAGTGGGGTCCACTTGATTTTTTGTTTGAAAAATGTTACAAGTACATATTAAATGTACATAAAGGTGTACATAACACTCACATAGAGTGGTGTCCACTTGATTTTTTTTTAGTAGGACCCACTTATGTGAGTGTTATGTACAGTATTATGTACTTGTAGTATTTCTCTTTTTATTTTTAATAGATCTCACTCAATGTGAGTGTTATGTATACCCCTATGTACAATATTATGTACCTATAGCATTTCTCAAATTTTTATATCCAAACGTCCCCTTAATAACCCAAATCTACAAATTTTTATAAGGGGACATTATATCAGAAATTCTATGGTGCCCATATGGGCGCCATAGAATTTCTGGACATTATAGGGCTTAATTTTTCGGTTTTGTGTTACATATATAAGGTCAGAATTTTTAATGTTTCTAAATTGAGAGTTTCAAGTTTTAGTGATTTTCGATTGAAGACATACTTTTATATTATAGTTCTCAATCTATATATATATATATATATATATATATATAGAGAGTGGTTCAAATAAAAACCTCTTCTGGTGTGAGAACCGTGAGAACCATATTTGATGCTATTTTTAATTGTGTATGATGCTATTTTTAATCTTACATGGTGCTATCATTTTTACAAATGCTAAGTTGCTATTTTTAATAAAATACATCCTGATTAAAAATAGCACTAAATACAATCAATCATAGCACTANAAAAAAATTTTCCGCTCTTTTTGCAATTAATTATAGGAAAAAAACCGTTACATTTAACATTAATTAAGTATAATAATATTTTTTTTAATATTTTATAATATAGTAGTTACAACAAATAATAGCTAATTATAAATTCACATTAAATCATATATGAAATTACATATTTACAAAAAATTCTGTTTGCAAGATATTTATTCTACAATCAGTATTATTTTTTCATCTTATTTAGCAATTTTTTATGTAAAGTTAGATATTTAGTCTCAGTAATATAACCTAACCCCTTAAAATATAATAAAATTTTTTAAAAAGTAATAATAATATTTTTAAAACTTTTTTACTATTTAGTTAGCCGTGATCCTTTAAAATTATGAAAAATTTTGTTAGCATTTACATTTTATGCTATTAATATAGTAACTCATCTATATATATAAATTGTTGGCAAGTTTCATTTAATTTTATTCAGCCTTCATGGTGTAGAATAATTATGATTACTCTCTCGATAAAACTCACAATCTTATTTCTTATTCAACTTCAATTGTCCGTCACAAAGCAGAAGAACTCTTTAAATAAACCCCACAATCTAAACCTAGCTTATTCTCTAAGCTACTACTAATATTAAAAATAAAAAATAAAAAAATAAATAATAATAATAATAATAATAATAATTATTATTATTTATTATTATTATTATTATTATTATTATTATTATTATTATTATTATTATTCTACACCATTCTCCCCAGGTTGAACAGGATTCGCCCTCGAATCCGACATGTTTCCGTTGGAGAAGTCCCCATGCCAGGAATAGTCCGGGCATTTCCCCCAATCGAATACGAATGTAAACCTAATCTTGGGCAAGGATTGATCTGCTGCAAAGGCACATGTACACGCCTCTATACGCATAACAGATCGACTACCGATTTGAACAATTGGACGTGCGTTTCACGGATTGGTCTACCGATCTTTCACCGGGGATCGAGGATTTGCATCTGACGCTTAACAACGTGATTGTTTTGGAATTGCAGACGAACCGCGATGGGGCTGTGGGTCGTGGCAATCGCGGGGGAGACAGAGGCGGACATGGGGGAAGCAGCCATGTCGGGGCGCCCCGACAGCGATCCCCGCCACCTCTGAACGACAACGACGTTGGCGACTCTACTGGGTCGGCTAACCCGTTTACAGATCGACCACCATGGCAAGGAGACAACAACATCGTAGATCAGCCCTGAGTTCGCGAGCAGCGGTCGGCTGGAGGTGGTTTCGAACATGGTGGCGAGCGCGACGACAAGAAAACCCTAGGGGCAGTCCGATTTTGCAGCCGGTAGCGGCCTGAGGAGGATTTTGACTACCAATTTCTGCCCAATCACTCAACCCTAGAAGAGGATTTCCAGCGAACTGCTTCAGGCTTAAGCCAACATCGTGAATTTCGCAGACGGGGGCCCGATCGCGAGGGAGCAGCCTTCGCTGGATTCAATCTGCCGCGCCGCCGCTGGGACGACGGGTGCGAGGCTACCGGAGACGGCGACGCTTACCGACGAGTTGCAGTACTTTCCCGTGAGAAAATGGAGGCTCCTGATTTCGGCGAGTTGCATTACTTTCCCGTGAGGAATTTACGGCGTGCTGCGGCAAGATGGGGTCGGGATGGGCGGCGCATCACTGAGGACGCCGGCGACTACCATAGTTGCGCCGCTTGGACGGACGAAGAAACCCTAGGCGGATTTCGGCCACGCGAACAACGGAGGCCTGACGGAGGTCGCGGCCTGGGCAGTTGACAGACGACGCCGCAGAAGGAAGGTACGATGGCCCTGGACGCGACCGTCGCTGGACCGGCGGTGGAGTTGCAGAGGTGCAGCACCGGGATTGGAGAAATGGATTGTATCGAGATGTAGATGATGAGACGAGACGCACGACTTTCTTTCACACTTTTGGGCCTGTACAGGGATGGCCCAATTTAATTTATTGGGCTCAGGGAATGGATGAATTTAATCCTTATTTTGGGCCTGAACAGCCACAAACAGGCTTTGACTTCGAGTTTATAGATTCCCTGGATTTTGAGCCCGACACGTGCGATATCTACGACGGATCGTCAATTTTTTATGAGGAGCCTCCGGTGGCGAAGACATATTTTTGCAGCAATATGGGTCCCGCGTGGGACGTCACAACGGTTGAGTCTTCGATTGGGCAGCCGCCATTCACACCCGATTTTTTGAGTATTTTGGCCAAAGATAGTTTTTGGGAGCCGAAGCTGAGACTTCATAACTGGTGGGCCATTTTTCGATTGTTGTTCTCGAAGTCTCCAACACCGGGATGTTTGGTCGTAGTCATGGATTTGAGCGTGGCGAACGTTGTGGTATGTTTGGTGTTACTTCCGTTGTGTGGGTTATGCGTATGGAGGCGTGTACATGTGCCTTTGCAGCAGATCAATCTTGCCCAAGATTAAGTTTACATTCGTGTTCGATCGGGGGAAATGCCCGGACTATTCCTGGCATGGGGACATCTCCAACGGGAACGTGTCGGATTCGACGGTGAATCCTGCTCAACCGGGGGAGAGTGGTGTAGAATAATTATGATTACTCTTATTATTATTATTATTATTATTATTATTATTATTATTATTATTATTATTATTATTATTTAATAATTAGTAGTAGCTTAGATAATAAGCTAGGTTTAGATTGTGGGGTTTATTTAAAGAGTTCTTCTACTTTGTGACGGACAGTTGAAGTTGAATAAGAAATAAGATTAGATATTGTGAGTCTTGCATGTTTTACGAGAGAGTATCTCGTTTACTCGTTTTATCTTTCCCACACGTAAGCTTCTCTACATCACTTCAATTAATATTAATATGAGTTCATTTATTAAAAATAGGTTGCATTTAATTAAAATTTTTATGACCTTCATCCAAAAACCGTTACAACATATTTTTTTCCTTTTAATTTATTCTATACAATCATCCACCTATTTTTACCTATATTTTGGATTTGTAACGGTTGCATGCGATTACCTTTTTTTATTTCTCTATATTTGGATAATGTAACAGTTGCATGGTAACGAGATAATGCGTAAACCCTTAAATTGGAATAGTTAAAAATATATTATTTTAATTTGTATGTTGTCTATTCACATGCAAAAGAATTATTAAGTATTGATATGCTATAGATACAACGCAAAATATATATAAGAAAAGTCATCTTTTGTAATAGAGATCTTTACACCAGCTCATTCAAATTCAAATTTTTCATGCAAGATTGTACACTACATTAGTTGAATTTAATGAAAAATAATTATCTATTTTATTTTATATAATAAATATAATGATGAATTTGAATACTTTTATGATGTTCGTTTTTACTAACGACAAAATTTTATAAAATGTGATACTATTATTTAACTTTTAGTTTCACAATTATACACGTACACGTAACTTATAAGTTATAATAATTTAAATTTCTGTGCATGTGCACAGGATCAAATACTAGTATGTAAGTAATGTAGTTTATATTTATAATGTTCACTTTTTACTATGATTAAATTTTAAAATGTGATACTCATTATCTAACTTATAATTTTAAATATTATATACAGTTCTTCTACAGTAGTTTGGTTCAATTCCTGTTGTATGGATAGTTGCAATTTTGGAAAAAGAGTTCGATTGTTCTTGCGTTCACCAAGGCAATCTCGATTAAAAAAAGATAAGGCTTTGTTTACATATAACATATAATATTTCGATTGCTATCATATGTGCAAATGCACATGATCAAGTACTACTTTAATTAAGAGCCTAACTAACATTATATTCTGTCATAATTATGTAAACTAAAATACTATTATTTTGAAATTTATGTTTTGAATACTAATAATATTGAATACCTTTAGTAAAATTACCTCATAAGAAAATTAATTCATATAAATTACATTCACTATTGGTTCTTTGTATTTAATTTTATCTATATTTCAGAGTTCCAAGCATCACCAATAGTCAAGTTTAGAAAAAAATTTATAATGACTCTAAATAATTTATTTTAATTTTATTATATATTTATATTATAAAAATGAAATAAGTCAAAAAAATATCTATATAATATTTTTTCACAATAATATTATTATAAATAACAACTTTATTCATAAACATTTTCAAAATAAAAATTTTATATACGAATAATAAAAAATTAAAATTATTTTATAATTTGATTATATATTTGGTTCATCAATTAAAATATTGTATAAATTATACATTCTTAAATTTAGTTTTTAATATTATTAAATTAAACATAATTTTAATAAAGCTTGTGCATAAATATGGCTTAAATGAATTAAATTTCTTACAAAGGTGATTTTACTAAAGGTATTTATTATAATTTAAAATATAAATTTCAAAATAATAGTATTTTGGTTTACATAATTATGTAAAAACTAGTATTCAATCTTGTGCATATGCACAAATGCAAATAAAATTTTATACATTATATGCGTGTTTATGTAATATTTGAAATAAAAAATTAGATATTGAGTAAATCACAGTTTTATAAATTTTATCATTAGAAAAATAGAACAATATAAATATAACTATTTAACTTAAATGTTAATCTTTATATTGATACAATCTTGGTTGATTATGACCAATTAATTCGACAAAACAATATTGAAATTATTATTTATAGCAATTTTGTACGATATTTTAAAGTGCTTGCTTGTACCATAAAAGATAATTAAGTAATTTTAATAAAAAAAAAACTTGCTTAATGAGTTTAAAAAACTAATTATATATAAATAGTTTGAAAAAAGCTATAGAATAGAATAACATTTAATGTGATTTTATTATTAGTTAATAGTAGCAATTATATAATAAAATAAATAAAAAATATAATTGCTTGATTGATGCAAAAGTAACTGAAAAAAGACGGGAAAACAATAAAATGTTTATCAAATTCTTTGCTAACAATTAGGCCTTACAATGGGAACTGAAATGTAAAATTAGGCCTTCATTTGATAACAAATTAAAATTAATATTCTCGAGAAAGTTGAAAATCAAAACCCTATAATGACACAACACCAAAAAATTCAAGTCCTAAATGGAATTTCTTCATGGGAAATTTGATTAAAATTCTATCTCACCGGATAAAAAAGATGGATATTATGAATGTGAATGAAATATTTTTGAAATTACAAATGGATATTATATAAAAATGTAATGAAAGTTTAAACTAAAAATTGTTAAATATTAACGGATAATGATTGATAGACATAAGTATGTATGTGGGTGGATAGTTTATTCCTTTTTTTTTTTTAACTGGAAAAGAAACTTATCATTAATAAATCAAACAGAAGCTAAGTCATTACAGATAAGTTCATTAAGCCAAGATGGGAAAACACCCACTTCCCATAAGAAAAGGGAGTTTGAAAAAGAAGCAAATTTTGCAAGCGTATGAGCAACATTATTGGCCAAGCGACGCATATGATGGAGACGTCTAGATGCTGCCGCTTGAGCCATAAGAGCATCAATATCTTTAGACCACGATCGAATATAGCCATGTGTCTCGTTGAAGTCGGTAACAGCTTGTACCGCCAACAAAGAGTCCGTGTAAATAAAGAGAAAAACTTGGTGTAACGAGCGACATTTATCCAAACCTTCTTTGATTGCCAGAAGCTCATACTGGATAACCAAACCCGGATTACTGATTGCCATTCCAAAGGCAAAAAGAGCTCTACCTTGATCATCACGAGTGATTCCCCCTATAACGAATCTGCCAGCTTTCACATTAACACTTGCATCCACATCAAGGCGAACTGAATTTTCGGAGGGAGGGCTCCATTTGATATTTCTTTGACTATCTTCTGAACATTGAATATTCCGAAGGATGCTGGATGAAATTTGAAAATTACGTGCAATGCTTTCAGCTCCAGCAACTAATTTGTTGTAGTTCTTTCCAAATTAACCACGTTGACAAAGGAAAATTTTCAAACTCGTGAGTTGTCAGGCTCAATTGCATCCATATACAAAAGTCCAAAGTAGAGCCAAATTTTGCCTTTTTAACAAAGGGAAAGAAGATAGTATTTTTTCAAAGTGGCATCACTCAAGGGCAGAAAAAAATAGAATGCAGGGATGTATTATAATAATAATTCCAAAGCTTGCATCCACAAGAAAAAAGAACATAGTGGTTAGCTAAATTTATAGCTGTGAGGATAAAATCATTTGCTAAGCGCCACCAAAAGGTTCTGACCTTTAAAGGTATGTTCAAGGCCCATAAGAATTTCCACACTTCTGAATATTAATTGCAGATTGGCTTATGGGGGAATCTTAGAAACCTGTTTCAACTTTATTGCTCTCTTTGACTGAATAATTTTCTTTGCCATCAGACCACCAAAAGCGATCGTCCTTAGATGAGGGATTTGGACGATTAATTTGCATGATTTCTTCAGCAATAAATTGAGGAAAAAGATTAGCAATGAGGCTCTCGTTCCAATCACCTTCACTAATAAGATCACGTACCTTACAAATTGTTGAGACATTATGCTGGACCAAGTAGAAACATTTAAGTCGAGATGGGAGCCAAGTGTCCTGGAAAATATCAACATCCTGTCTATCGCCAATCTTCCAAGAAGAACCTTTAGAAATAATCTCTCTGCTCCATGTCAACGATCACCACAAATATGAAGGTTTGTTGCCCAAAGGAGCTGACATCACATCCGAATGTCTGAAATAACGAGCTTTAAAGACTCTAGCCATCAAGGATTCTGGATGCTTTATAATATGCCAAACCTGCTTAGCTAATAAAGCTTTATTGAAAGCTGACAAATTACGAAATCCCAAGCCTCCAGAACATTTTGGTTTACATAGTATTTTCCAACGACACCAATGCATCTTCTTTGATCCTTTGTTCGTACCCCCACCAAAAGTTAGCACAATCACGCTCGATTTCTTCTCAGAGTGAATGAGGAATATGAAAGCACGACACTGCATAAGTTGGAATGGATTGAAGAATTGATTTTAAGAGTACCATTAGAGGGTGGGTAGTTTTTTTTATGTATAGTAATGGCTGTTTTTTATTTTTTATATTGAATTAATGAAATTGAAAAGCAGAAATAATAATAAAATGTTTAAAAATATTAGGTATTTAATCGCAAATTTCAATGAAAGACTAAAAAACCTATAACTTATTTCTAAATATTATCCAACAAAACTAGTACAAATCTCGTGCGATGCACGGATAAGAGATATTCATTAATATTTATAATTTAAAAATATAGAATCAATATGTAATAAAATTTACCTATTTTAATAAATTGAAAATGTTATATAACATTTAAATTGTGCAAAATTACCTAAAATTGTGTATTTAAAATTAATATACAACTCGTGTTGTGCACATAACTGATGATAAATTACATTATATTCGTTTCAAAATAAGTTTCATTTCAAAAGTTTTATTCAGAAATTCGATTTGACTATAATGTGATTACATTAAAGGTAAAATTGATTTGACTATCATGTGTATACAAACTTTTTTATACAGATATAGATGACACAAAAAAATGTGGTTATCATATTCCAGATAAAGGCATCTCACCATATCCTTCACTAATTATATCTCCATTCTTGCCCTCATTAATCTATATATATATATATAATTGCTAGCCTTTCATTTAATTTTACCTCATAAATAAACATAATGAATTTTACCTAATAAATAATACAAACTTTTCAAATACAAAAACTGTTACTTTTACAAAATACATCAATTTTGGACAGTTACAAAATCTAAACTAATGACCACTATTTTATCTAAGTATCTCAATTTAGGTTAATTAGCTAAAAATATTTACTTTTTTAATTTTTTATATAATCATTACTATGCTAATTTAATTACGAATTATTTATTATAGAAACTCATGATTACATAAGCATGTATTCAAAATATAATTTTTTAAAAAAAACTTTTATAAATATTTATTTGGAATATCTATTGTTTTTGATGATATCACTACAATATTTAATCATGGTGAAAATGGAAAATACAGCACATGTACAACATGGACAAATATATTAACAACAATACAAAATAATTTCACCACCTCTGAAAATTGTATCATATAATAGATATTATTACAATTAATAATTATATTTTACACTAAATGATATGTGAAAGTTACATAAACATAAGAAACTATATTGTAAAAACTTTTTGTTAGAGTAATTTATTATAAAATCAATATAATATTTCTTTATCTGCTTAAGCGGTTACCTTTTAAATAAATTATTTTTTTAATGGCATAGTAAAATTCCTTAAAATCGCATAAACAATTGTTATAATAAATTTAATATGTTTTAGCTAAATATAACTTATAATACCCTATGTTTAAAATATAATATCATTATCTAACTTATAATTTTAATATTATATGCATATAAATAACTTATAATACTTTATTTACATCTGTGCAAATACACAAGATCGAATACTAGTTTGTAGAAAGAAGAAAATGGTTACTAGGCAAAATTATTACCACTACTATTATTATTACTAATAAATGTAAAATTATTATCATGGACACAATGACCCGAGTTGAATATTGTGCTTTTCTTGCCATAAACTATTTATTAAAATGACAAACATAGAAATATAATGCTACATGAATTCATAATACATTTTATAAGTGACAAACATACTTTTGAGGATTGTAATTAAATAAAAAGATGTTTTTCTCACCGAAAGTTAAAAGTATAAACTGATAATTGAAAGCTACCAAATAATAAATAATGAGGCAGTTGAAAATGAATAAACCAATTCTACTTCCCAATCAATTAGTCCCACAAAAATAACGTTTCATGTTGCATAAATTTTGAGTGAATAGTATTGAACGAATGTGTAACCAAATAAGTCAGCGCGTGAGTTTGACTTGGCTAGATAACGCTCGAGCTCGTTTAAAATTTGTTTAGTTAACGAATCTTACTGACTTGTCTTATTAAAGTTCGGGAATAAGTGTTTTTACTTAATTTTTATGTTTTATTTTTATCATAGCTCGATTCGTCAAAATTCCAATTTGGCTTGCTAACAATGTTAAACGAGTTGAATTGGATCTCGAGCTCATCTACTAATATATTTAGTTAGCGAGTCAAACTCGGCTCGTCTAAGTAAAGACTCGATCCCGAACTCGTATCAAAAACTCAAGCTCAACGTATACACTTCTCGTAATTACAGTACTACACACACACGTTGGTGGGGATGGTGATGATGGGCTTTTTCTGTTCGGGCCAATCCAAACAATCATTGCAAAATATCTTGGGCGGCCCAAGCCCCACCTTCGCCATCATTTTCTAAGGGGGGCCTGTCAGCAAATTGTCCAGAACACCCATAAGTCAATCAGATCAAACGTGTGGGGGCAGCGAAATACCAAGAATGCCCCAGCCAATTGCCATCACCTTTTGAGAAAGGCCATCATTTACCTCACAAAGCCAAGGCCATGGCTCATGAATGCCAATAATGGTAAAATGGAAGAACAAAACATTAAATCCCTTTGCCCCATTGAACCCGCCTTCCATGCTTACACATGAATAATTGTTTTTGAGGATGAAGACAAGTGTGGGGCCCATTAGGGTTCGACACGTGTTCGATGAAACTTTTAGATAATTTGAATCAAAGGCGGTTATAAGGTCTACTGTAGATGATCGGTCCTGACCGGTTCGGTCTGCCAAGATCGGATCTTTCTCGGTCGATTCGGCTTACGAGCTCTATGTGCAACTATATTCCCTATCAGACGGGTTTATGGTATGTTATATATATCGAAAACAATCAAGTAGAGTGAAATTGAGGCCATGAGATTAACATATATATATAAAAAAAATTGTATAAGTTATTTATTTCATAATTTTTTACCCCTTTGTATACATAAATGCAAAGTTTTACAAGCTTATGTTTTGACTAATTTTCAAGGCTTGTAATTGTAAGAAAAATTAGTTTTACACTGATTTTACGATTTTACTTTTCGTAAGTGGAAGATTTAGAATAAAATCTCAAAAGTATTTTAGGTTGAATGAGAAATTAACTCTATAAGTAAAATGTGTGGGAATTTGAATCTATATAACTCAAAATTCAGTTTAATTAACTAAAAAAATTATGAATTTGCAGACGTTCTGTCTTTGACGAGTGTTTGAACAAGCCAAACGAGCCATAACCATGTAGCATGCATGCTAAAATTGTAGATGAATTCGTTTGGGACGAGTATGAAAAAACAAAACACGATTCTGAATTCGGACGACTGCGTGTCGGCTTCTGGATCGCAGGCGCGAGCCATACCTCATTCTCAGACGCGACACCAGTTGCGCGCGACGAGCACGCGACCTATACGCACCCTACTCATGCCGAAAAGGTTCTACTCAATTCTAGACGACCAGACACGTCTCGGAGTGTGTCTTTTGATGCCATAATCCCCATGAAGATGACGAAAAACTTCAATAATTGCCCATATGATTTGAAATGCATACAACACTAGAGACCTTGACATAAAGATATGAAATTTAGATAGAATATATGATAGTGCATGTTCATCTTGCGTTCATAAGTATTTATACATTTATTGAGAATTCTAAACACAAGTAAGTTCACCAAAATCTTGTTTATTGAAGTGTCACTATACACAGAAAAAAGTCGGTGTATCCTGGAGATGTTTATCGAAAACTTTGGGCATTACTCGATAGCAATTTTATCTTAGGATAGCGTGTTTCACGTGCCTCGACTTTGTTTATTATTTGAATTTTTGAGTTTGTTCGCAGATAGAGTTCGTGATTTGATCGAGCCGTCGCTTTCATTCTCCGTTCGTGTTATCCTTTGTCATTCTTTAAGCGACAAATATGAACACATACATCTAACATCAATCTTATAAATCAACTTTTGATGTTTCGTAATCAAATTTTAACTTATTATACAAGCATATATATCTCTATGCATCATTAACACTTACATACTTCACTCTAAACAATCCGGCAATATATAATTTTTTGTAATTATCAGTTTCTTACATATTTATCTCAGTTGACCTCATGTGTTTATTAAAGAAATTAAATTGTTGTATAAATTACTTGATTTATTGAAATTTGCTTTTACATTACACTCTCACAATCACAATCATCCGAATTCAGTTTTCCATACAAAATATTGTTGTTAGGTATTCTAATAGTTTGTTGATTGTTGTTATAAGGTAGCCTAATCGTTACTTGATACTTGATAGTCATCGCACTAATTTGAACAAAAATACAAAATTTACCATGAAATATCATTTATTTTATTTCAATGAAAAAAGTATCAAATTTTATTTTTCTAATTAGTTAATTATAATATTATTATATTAATAAAATATCATTGGCATGGCCCCTTCCCCTCCTCTCTCTCTCTCTCTAAGTTGACATTTTTGCACTATATATATCGGTTTTCCCGAACACTATGTAACTCGTCAATCTTTAAACAAATTACAATCGTGTCCACTTGTTCCTATACCACACGAAGCAGAGCAAAACTTTTGGTTAATAATTTCTTAATTTTCTCGAGAGCAAAGGTAATACAATACGTATGCATATTTTATCCAATTTCTATTTAAATATATATCATATCAGTCTACCAGATGTTATGTTTTTAAGAGGGTGAGATTTCCTATTTCGATTTTGTATTCATTTCGTGTTTCATTTTATGATCCACTTTTAAGAGTTGTTTTATTGATAAAAAATTGTTATTTATTTTTTACAAAAACTCTATTTTCTATGTTTTCTATCCTTCATTTTTTAATATTTTTTTTTTTAGAAAAATATGTAAATTCAAATAATAATTTGAATATTTTGTGAATTTTAACAGAGAAAAAAGATGGAAGAAATGAACTCAAGGCTGTACATGGAAAATTGGTACATGCTGCAAGAGAATGAGAAGCTAAGGAAAAAAGCTGAGCTTTTGAACCAAGAGAATCAGACTCTTCTACACGAGCTCAAGCGGAGGCTTACAGTGGACTCGCCCGCACCAGGAAATTCCTCCCCCAAGTCCAAAAACAGAGCATCCAAGTCCTCCAAGAAATGAGATTTACTTAATTAGTGGGCGATTTTATTTTCTTTTAAGTGGTTGTTTATATAGTTTGTAAGCATAATAGTTAATAAATAGTTAGTCAATGTCGATTTTTTTTTTTTTTTTTGTCCAACATTTTGACATCTTCTCCTTATTCTCCAAGACTAGTAACATTTTCGATTTCTGGTGTTAACTTTTTTACTGGTGTCTGAAAAAAATCGACATTACTTCCGTAGTTACTGTTTCTCCACGAAATTTTAACCGTACGATCACTCAGGTGTAGTTAGGATGGAGATAATCTAATGGAACAGTTACAGTGTATAAGATGAAATTCCCCGTATATTATGATGTTATGCTTTTAAGTATGGTAGTGTTTTTTAACTTTTTATTTTGCATATATTTTATTTGTGTTAAGCGTACTCTAATGTCCTATTATGAAGTGTTTAATATGTGAAATCAATCAAAAATATTTGCTCACGTGGATCATTTGATCATTATGCTGAAGTAAATTGCGACAATAAACGACATTGAACATGAGATATTGGAGCCCATTATTGCAAAAGGAAGCGATGGTTAATTATTGTTTGTATAGTGGATAATAGAGTGGAACATTATTTTAATAAAAGGTGGCGCATTATGTAAGATTTAATTTTGACTAAATATGGAACAAATTAATATTTTGATAATTTTCTTACTTAAGCAAATAAAATAAATTAAAAAGAAAGATTTTCAATTTACCTCTATAATATTTAATCAAGTTCCTTATTATTAGATACGGTATTTATATAGTATGGTAAGTAATATATATAGTAGTATCTAGTAGATATTCTTAATTTTTGAGAAAGTTATTTCTATAATATTTGGTCGTAGGAATGATCGTACACCTCTAGAATTTGATCGTGATCTCGTTTTCATTTCATTATTGAGAAGATCGTGTCCAAGATTTGAAGAATCCATATGGAAAGGAAATCAACTCCGTCGATACATGACAATTGGAAGAATCCTTTCTATTGAGAAAATTATATATATGCATTCATAAAAAGATTCATCGACAGCTGCTGCAGTTATGGAGTTTCATATTCAAGACATTATTTGAGAGTTCATGAGTTTTGAGTTGTTTTGTACTTTATTTAGTTTAGCAGCAATTCAGTGTGTGTTCTTATATTACTGAAGAGTTGTGTATGTTTTTTATTCATAAACTCGGAGTATTAAGGATTAAGTACTTTTGTAGCTACAACGGATCCTATAACTATTTTGAAGTTCACATTACGACCAGAGAAATAATTAGTAAAGTCGGGTATATTGTTGGTAAGATTTAGAGAGTCCTTGTCTTATACGTTTGCAAATTGATCTATTAGTGAAAGTGCTCTGAGAATAATGGGACGCTCTCGAAAACGATTTTTTTTATTCGTTGATTTCGTTTTTAACGTGTTTAAACACTTGTTGCATACTCTACATACTTCCCCATTTCACACTAAAAAGTATTTTACGAAGAAAGACTCACGAATACGATTAAAATAATAATTTGGGCATATATTTGAGATGCAAACACACATGTTATGTCCGTGTTAAATAAAAGCACGTCATTATATTATGGACATTTTGAATTTATATTTTTGAGTCTTATATTTTTTAGTCTTATTAATGATTCATTATCCCGTAATTACAAGATTCGACTATACTTATTACTTCAACGTCTTCATATTATGGACATTTTGAATTTATATATTTTTGAGTCTTATTAATGATTCATTATCCCGTATTACAAGATTATTATTTCAACTGGTTTCGAGCTAAGGTTGGTCAAGCTTTGTCTTCGAATTGTTTCAAGTTGAGTAGCTCATGTTTACCTCAAGACTATACTTATTATTCCAATTGAGTTTCAAGCTAAGGCTAGTCAAACTCATATTCGAATAGTTTCGAGTTGCGTAGCTCATATTCACCTCATTCTAATTTAACAAATAAAGTAACTCAAGCTCGTCTCGTTAAACTCAAATCAATTGGATTTGACTCGTTTAATATACTTAAAATCTCAAATAAATTGTTGGTGGAACCTAGAAAACAAGTTCAACTCAAATTTTTTATTTCAAATCCATACAAAAATAAATAATTTTTTTTTAGCTGACAAAATAAATAAAAAATTTAATATGAGTTCTTTGTAAACAAACTAACTACTGAGGCAAATCAAACTGTGTTCATAAACATGCAGCTAGTCACCTATTTTATAGTTTCATTACATAAAATGAAGTCAGACTTGTATTAGTTGGACAGAGGCATATCAGCTTGACATATTTGAAACTTGATCAAGCTTTAATGTCAAAATACTTTTCAATCTCAATTAATTATATGCAACCCTTGAATTTTCTTGATCTCCTTCAAATTAATCAACACACCTTTAGGTTCGTTCCTGCCCTTAATCGTCATATGCTCAAACATTATTGGTTAAAAAATAAGCAGGTCACCTCACTTTTTTACCCCCAAATGCCGGATGACTTTTGAAATTTCGAAAATGAACAAGAATTTTGTGTCCAAAAAGGAAAAAGAAAAAGATAACTGATATTGGGTTATTTGTTAAACTGGGTTTTGCTTGGCTGCGTTTCTGAGAACACACAACAATGGCAGCTGGGACAACAACCAGGAGAATTTCAGCAGCCTCAGCTAGGGTTCATACCCGAAAATCGAAACCCACGACTTATTTGAAAATCTCAGGTTTGGGTTTGATTTTTAATTGTCTTCTGGCAATCACTTGTTCTGTAATTCCTCTGTTTAATTTATATTGAATGCTCAGTTTATTTAGTTGATTTTCAGCAACATGTAGTGCAGCCAGAGGGTTTTATGCATAGCTTTGTTTAAAAATTTCATGGGCTTCTTAAAGATTAAATTTTTATGCGATATGTTGATAAATGATATGAATAAAAAGCAATATGTGTGTGTGTGTGTGTGTGTTTTCTTATTCTGTTTACTGTTAAAAAAATTACTTGTACAGATTTAGTTACTTGGTGATGGAGTGAAGTTCAGTTATCATCTATGGGCAGATTTGATTAATTTGAGAATGAAATTGGATGCAGAAAAGTGCTTTGGAACGACTTTTGTCATTTCATTTTGATGTTTATTGCACCAAAAGAAATGGAAAATCAGCTTTATATGGGCTTCACATGTAAATAACCTCTCTAAATTCAACTCTCTTCGATGGTTCCCCGATTATTTGTGAGAAAATTTCAGGTATATTCAAGAAAATTCTATTCGTCTCCTTTGTGGGATTATTTGCGTGGGCTTATCAAGCAACACTACCTCCTAAACCCAAGACGTGCGGCTCGCCAAACGGGCCTCTAATCACAGCACCAAGATTACAGCTCAAAGATGGTAGATTCTTGGCTTACACTGAATTCGGAGTCCCAAAGGACAAAGCGAAGCACAAAATAGTCTTTGTTCATGGTTTTGATTGTTGCAAGCACGATTTTTCTGCCATAACTTCACAACTCTCCTCGGTAAATTACAATAATTTTCCTAAATGTCCTGTTTGAGCCAACTTGTTCATCATGTGGGCCGACTTTTTTTCGCATTCTTTTTGAAAATTCAATTTTTAATTTTAGGATATCGTGGAAAATGAGGAAGTGTACATTGTCTCATTCGACAGACCCGGTTATGGAGAGAGTGATCCGAATCCTAAGCAGACAGTGAAAAGCATTGCTTTTGATATTGAGGAGCTTGCAGATCAATTGGGTTTAGGATCGAAGTTTTATATTGTTGGGTTTTCTTTGGGTGGACAGATTGTGTGGACATGCCTCAAGTACATTCCTCATAGGTAAAGTTATGAATATAAGTTTTTCGGTGAAGATTGGGAATTCAC
>BKCP01004783.1:282878-297779 GCA_008636005.1 Striga asiatica
AGATGAGGGGCGGTGCCGAGTCGGCTTAGCCTGGATCCGGCCGTTCCCCGTAAAAAATAAAATAAAGGAAAAAAATTGTGAGTATTCTATATAAACGTAATATTAAGTTGTATACCCTAGCAATATATGAGATAATATAGGCAAATAAAGTGGAATATAATTTAATATAAGTTATATTTATTAGGTTTTAATTTATTTGATGGTATATAATAGTTTAATATTTATTAAGGTATATATTTTGACAGAAATGTTATGGAGCCATCGGATGGTTCTGTTATGGAGTCATCCATAACTTTATGTATTGATACGTGTTTAATGTGTATTTATTGCAGGACACGTGTCAATACAACATTTGTGGATAACTATGGATGGCTCCATAAACTGAGTCATCCGATAGCTCTATAATCAAAACCGTTTATTTTGATACTATGCATTTCATGATATTTTTAATCATTATATTAGACATACTATTATTATTAGGTTTACTAATTTTTTATTTATAAAAAATATGCTTTGGAGTTTAAATTTTCTTTTTTTCCCTTATAGGTTTGTAAACTATATGAGAATTTATTTTTCATATTACGTATTTGATGCATAATTAAAATGATTGTTTATGGTAAGTGAAACATATACATCAAGGTTTACATATTTTATGCTAAATATATGCTATTTAATATGTATTAGTTATTATATATAAAGGACCACTTCGAGGCTTCGATCTCTTTCTTTCTTTCTTTCTTTCTTTCTTTCTTTTTTTTTAATTAGAAATCATAGATAAAGTCTGTTTTATTTTATATCTATATATGTTAGACTTAATCAATTGCCAAACGTGGTTAACTGATTTATGCTATTCCATAGATATAAATTCCGAAAATGATTATTGGATCACTAATATAAAATGATTATAATTTGTATTTTTTTTTGTTTGACGGGTCGACCCGATCAAGAAGGGTTACAGAGACCAGTCAGCAAGCCGACCAATAAAATATATTAACCTTATCCAAATTCATTCAACCTGCGACCAATCAAATATAGAGTAACCTATCCAAATTCATTCAACCTGGTCTTGATCTAGGCGACTCGAGCATTGACCCTAATAGGTCAACACGGCCCAACCGATTTATAGAATTCAAAATTTTATTAATATTTTTTATTTTAAAATCAAATTATGTATATATTTATAACAACTACATTATCAAAACTTTGAGGAAGCAAATTTAAATATAAATTATATCTTTGTTATTTCTATATATATTTGTAAGAACAAACTAAAGTTTTTAGATTTTTTAGAATTAATTAATCAGCATGCTTCTTTTCTACGTACCACACTTATTCAATGAATCTCAAAATTACACCTCCAGTTTACACCAAGCTACACATGTTACTTTGCAGTGGAAACTAATTAGCACTGTTCTAAAAATCGGCCTAGACGCTAAGCGATGCACGGGCGCCTCCGATTTGTATAAATCGGCAGAAAAAATCGGCCTCGCCTAGGCGCCGCCTAGCCGCTCCTAGGCGGGCTCAGCGGCCAGGCGGCGTCTAGGCGGGCGTAGGTGGACCTAGTCGCTCTTAGGCGGGCTCGACGGCAATTTTTCAATTTTTTTTTTTTTATTTTTTTAAATATTAATTACATTATTTTGTTCTCATGTTTTCTTTAATATATATTAATATTATTATTTGGACTTTCGTGTGTGAATTTATTATATGTTGAGATAATTTTATTTTGTAAGTAGTTAAAATAAATAAAAAATAAGGTATTTACTATTGATTTCTAGGTCCCGACTAAACGCCGTCTAGATCCTGACTAGGCGCTAGGCACTGGTTGAGCGCCTAGCGGGCGCCTAGCGACTTTTAGAACACTGCTAATTAGTAAACATTATATGCATGCATACTATGTTGTATTAAACTTGCCAGTAATTTTAATATCTTTAGTGTTTCACATCTATATTTTGATTCATCTAAATGTAACTAACTTTCCTATTTTTGTTAATACTTGGTAAAACAAATTCACACTGGAAATTATAGTTTGAAGGCTTGTTGAACTCAAACATGTACAAAACAAGCTCAGACAACATTTTTTTTCTTTATTCTCTTCATGGTTCAGACACACACTATCTGAAATGAAAACCATAAACACAAGTGATTGAAATTTGAAAACACATAATACAGATAGCATTAAATTTGAAAACACATAATACAGATAGCATTGCCCCCTCTCCCATTTTTCCCAAAACCCCTTTTCACAAAGCAAAATACAAAGTGAGACCTTATTTGAGCATATTTTTTCACCTCAAAGAACCTAAACCTCAAAAGCATTAGCTAAAAGCACACAATGACTAAGATGTCTTTGTTTCCTTTTTAAGACCAAAGCCCACAAAACACAACACGAAAAAATGGCACCCACAAACACCAAAATCATCTCCATTGAAGAAGCCAGCTCCAAGGGCGAAAAAGTCAACATCGATCTCAACTCACCACCACCTTCCGCCGTCCAATCACTAACACTCGGCCAGCGGCTCTCGTCCACTAGCAGGAAGGAGCTCGTCAACTACATCAAACGCCGGGCCCGGGCCCGGGCCCGGGCCCAGGCCCGAGCCCAGGCCCAAGGTACAACATCTGCAGCCAACGTCCAGCTGGCGGCTCGACAGGTCATCAGCCCGTGGCACGGCGGACGAGGTCCGGTCAAGGAGGAGGACATGAGCTTCGAGGAATTTCTCGTCCAGGCAGGGGTCATGGGCGAAGCAGCGCTGCCACCTCAGCAACAGATGACACATCAGCAGTATCCTCCACCAGCGTACGCTGGTGCTTACGGGCCCCCGATGATGGGGCCCACATTCGTACCGGGGCCCGTGATGGGCATGGGTGCTGTCCTGGCTTACCAACAATTGGGCCCGCAGGTGGCCACAACAAACTGTGGGGGGCCAGTGGTCGGGCCCAAACCAAAAAGCCCGATTCCATCGGATGGGGCAGGCCCAAGCCAGGCAAGGGGTCGGAAGAGTGTTGGGCCCAAACAGAAAAGCCCAATTCCAAAAAGCCCTGTTCCATCGAATGGGGCGGGCCCAAGCCAGGCAAGGGGTCGGAGGAAGAGTGTTGGGCCCAAACAGAAAAGCCCAATCCCAAAAAGCCAGGTTCCATTGGATGGGGCGGGCCCGAGCCAGGCAGGGGGTCGGAAGAGTGAAGCAGACGGGCCCAATAGGGAGGCGGCCCAGTGGGCTCAGAAGAAGAAGGACTCGAACAGGCAATCGGCCGCACGATCCAGGGCCAGAAAGCGGGTAAGGTTACACGAAGGATCTATTCAATCTGATTAAGCAAACAATAAAGACCCAAAAAAATAAAAAATAAATTCTTGCGAGATGCTTTGACATTTTTTTTCAAGTTTTGATAAATGTTATGCGAAGCCCATGCATATTAAAAGGATCTATGCAAAAATCAAATTCTTGCAGGGATATTTGATATTCTTGAAATATAAATCTTTTCTCTGTTCAATTATTGATACTACATGGTGTCTTCATTTTTCGAAATTTTTTACGCGAAGCAAAGTGATTGTGATTGTGTGTACAGGCTCGCACGGTGGAGCTTGAAGAAGAACTGAACAAGGTCAGAGGAGAACTAAACGAGCTCAGGCAGGAAAACAAACACCTGAAGCAAGTTCTGATCAATATGCCNGTAAAGCGAAAGGCAAAAGCTATCATAACTATATTTGTAGGCGAGGTACATACACCTCAATCTATCAAAAACAGGGCGAATCACATTTTTTTCTTTTGCACACGAATAATGTTTGAGTTGATTAATGAAATTCACCTTTTTTTAGATGGATGAGGCCCAAGCCCGGGCCCAGCCCAAGTTTCCCACCAACGAGGAAAGTAAAGAGCTCAGAAGGACCTTGAGCTGCTTCCTGTGAGGAAGCTCAGATTCAACACGCGCAAAGGGCTCTTTCCGAAACTCCTCAATTTCTGAAAGAAGGGGCGAAAAACCAGTCTTGCGGATGAAAATGTAAAGCTTTAAACTTTTTTAGATTGAACAGTTTGTCGTTTTGAAGCTTCTCGTAGAAATCGAACCTCGACTCTGAACGCACTTTCTCATGGGCAAAACCTCAAACACCTTCTCCACAACATTACATTAGACCCCTCGAGCGTTACATTAGCCTGCAAAATACGAAATTTGCTCAAAATTTAACAATTATTCGACAAGAATACCGTAAAACGCCCCAATTTATCTCGTATTTCAAGCATAACTCAAGGGAGCGGACAAAATCATGCAACATTTTCGAAATAACACTCCATGGAAATTGGGGAAAAGAATAAAAAAACAAAAAAAGGAAAAACAACTCACATACTCGGATACTCCTAGACCTGGGCCGCGTTCCTCATCAAGCCTAATAGTTAGGCCGGGTCAGGCCCGGCCCAGCCCAGCCCGACCCTCCTAACACTCCGACTTTTCCCTCCCTGTAAGAAAGTAGACGACCGAGTGGGCCCTATTTATTAATAAACAACGTCGTGCAGGTGATGTGCTGGAGCTCCAGAAAGGGTTCCACGTGGAGGGACTCGTGTCGAAAGGATAGAACGGCCACGTTGACGGTGGTCGGCGCCGCGGCAGTGTCACGGATAGAATCACCGAACGGAATAATAATAAACAAAAGGAGGGAAAGTGAAGGGACAAGCCGGTGCGGCCCGTAATCACAGGCAGGCCGCATGATGTGAGGTGAAATGATTCATGAGAAAATTGTACTCTACACTAGACTTTTATGTTTTATTTACATTATTACACTCCTCGTATAATTATTTGCACAAATGCTAGAATAATTATTTAATCACTAATTACCTTATTTAATAATTAACTAGCGAGAGTTATGGAGAACGGTCAATTTTTTCATAAAAAACTGAATCCATATTTTTATGGTAATAAAATCTTTCTCTCTCATATCTCATTAACCACCCACTAAGCCAATATATTTTTCCCGTAACTTCAATCTCGGCCTTCAAGCAAAACTAATCAAAGGTATGTATATATGTTCAGTATATGTTTTGTATAAGTTTACAACATGTTGGTTTATCCTTTTCATATGTATGTTTATGTTAAGTATATGCTAAGTATACATTCACTAAATAAATTATGCTATGTATATATTCACTAAAACATATACGATTAATAAACACAAAAAAATGCTATGAATAAAAAAAAATCATCACAAGACCGAAAATATACAATCAATATACATATAAAAAACAATACACGATGCAAATACAAAAAATAAACAATAAAAAAAAAAAAAAAAAAATACCTGCTTGATCATGTATATTCTGTGTTTTGATAAAATTAGTACGTTTGAATTTTCAAATTCTAAATCTTTCCATTTGATATGAACAAAATCCTAATTAGTTAAGGTATATAAACTTATCATAATTTATTTTAGTGCAAATACTATACGTGCGCAATTTAAGGAACTTTTCTACTTGTTTGGTAACTGATTTTTTATTCCTTCACAAATAAATGTACTCCGCAATTTAAGGAATCTTTAATCTACTTGTTTGGTAACTGAAATTTTATTCCTTCACAAATAAATGTACTTCAAGTGGTAGACATGTAAATAAAATCTCTCCCTTCGCAAAATTGTAATTACTTTAAATTCATGTGGTAAATAGAAAATTTTGCCTTTCTTCATAGACAAACGGGCTGGGCCCAATCTTCGTTAAAAGAACAAGTAATTAGAGTTGACAAGTAACCGTATGGGCTGAAAATAATTGGGCCTTCAATAACCCTTACGGCAGTTCAAGCGTTGGGCAGTGGCTTCCGAATGTTTGTCTGCATTGAACCGGTTTTGCGTGCAGGCCACATTCGGACACCACTTACGGCCTATGTGAAAGGAGGCACATTTAATTTTTAATGTTCTTATCCTCTAGTTCGTGTTTTTATTTGTTTGATTCTTTCTGTTTGTAAATTAGTCATTAATTACATTGGGGGAAAAGAATTTCATGTTAATTAGATGCGTCCGTGGAGAGGGACTTTCTTTTTACTTGACCGAAAATTTGATTCAACTCTTGTTTATGTTCTTTTTGTAAGCTATATGGAATTGTGATGTGTTAAGTTGTGTTAAAGGTCTAAGATATCTAACTTTTCACGATGTCATCTTATTCTTACAGCCTTATGTAAATCGTCGGCAATAAAAAATATATATCTAACTCCAAAAGCATTATTTTATGTAATATCGAATTGAAATTCTATTGAATCCTTGTATATACACGAGGTATTTACATGTTAGCGACTAAACAATGTATACATTTTTTAATTTCAAATTAGTCACTGAAAAGTTTCATTTATAACTCATTACCTTCAGTACACATGCATGTCAATAAAGAATGTACATACTACATAATACTAAAAACTTGTATATTTAATAGTATTAATTTGATAAACGTTATTAATTATTTATCAAACAATTTTACAAAATTGGTTATGATCCTCTATAAAATTAGTGCAATAACTATTCCCTAATGTTACAAAATGACATAAATCGTTTTTTTTTATCATAATTTCGGGCGTAGTGTATCTTTTAAAAAATAAAAAACCAGCTCGATGAAAAAAAAAAGTTTATTTATTCAATCTAAGATTAATCAAAAATCACAAGCAACCAATCAACTAATCCCCGCTCGATAAGGCCACCGTCCCTCCTAAGTCCTTCCAAAAATATTGACATATCATATGAAGAAAATATCTTTTTATTTTCGTTATTTTCTTGTACCGAAATAAGCCAAAAAAAATAATAATAATAATAACCAACAATAATAAATACTAAAATAAAACTAAAAATTGAAGTGCTAAAAAATAAAAATACACTCCGCTTGAATAGATAGTTTTGTTGAAGGAGACTCTTGTGAACCTAAGTAGGAGATTTTATTAATTTTCCTCTCATTTTCTAATAAATGTTCAACACACACAGCTCAAATCTCACTATAGCTTTCATTTCCAACAAGAAATTGACACTTGAAAGCTCCATATCTAATCTCAATGCTGTATTTTTCTGCTCGTTTTTCACTGGGTTGTTGTAATTAATGCAGGTTTGATTCTAGCTGTGAAGAAAAAGGAGGGAAAATAATCTGCAAAAAAGCCTCTTGAAGTTTCGCAAACGAGTTTTCAGGTTAATTGCTACTCTTTAGCTTCGATTTCATGATCTTTATTGGACACTTGCAGAGCTGCTGATGTTGATGGTGATTTTCCGTTTCCATTTGCTACTTTTCCTTTGTTGACCTAAGTCATCTTCGCAGTTTGCGTGCGTGTGTGTGTGTGTTTTCAGTTCCTGTGTGATTTTTTTATGGGTTTGTGATTGAAAATTTTCTTCAGTACTTTGCTATCAGTACAGTTTTTGATGATTTATTAGTATTCATGTTACTGTAATTAGGAAAAAGGCAACTCGAAAGTTAGGATTTCTCATCAATGGCTGCCTGCAAATACCCTTATTTCACCCCTTCAGACACGCGAAGCTCCATGGGCGTGTTAACAGTTCTTAGCCCACGAGCCATCCCTTTGAAAATGGCCGACGAAAAGAACTCTTTCCCTGTCATCACCCAAAAATGCAGCCCGAGTCTCCCGATTTTCAAATGCTCGGCAAATTCCCACAGCGTGAACCAATTCCAGAACAAGGACCCTTTCCTAAACCTGCATCCAGAGGTCTCGCTACTAAGAGGCGAAACGAACTCCACCATGATAAACCCGAGGCATGACAGCTCGTCCGGCACTGTTACTGAAAACTCGAGGGACTCAACCCCTGTAAGCAATTACAACGAGGCTAAGATCAAGGTTGTTGGTGTTGGAGGGGGCGGATCGAATGCGGTGAACCGCATGATAGAGAGTGCCATGAAAGGGGTCGAGTTTTGGATCCTTAACACGGATGTGCAGGCCATGAAAATGTCGCCTGTTCTCCCGGAAAACAGATTGCAGATTGGGCAGGAGCTAACGAGGGGACTTGGGGCGGGTGGGAACCCGGATATCGGGATGAATGCAGCCAATGAGAGTAAGGAGGCCATAGCTGATGCAGTTTATGGGGCGGATATGGTCTTTGTGACTGTAAGTTTTTTATTTTTTATTTTTTACTGGGTATTTGGGCATTTAGAAGGTCGTGTTCGTATTATCTGATTGATAAACTTCATCTTGTTTGAAGTATCTTGATATATCATCTGGTCTGTCGTGAGCATGGAAATGCTTTTTCGTGCGTTTGAATCATTAAGGGTGTGTGATTGATATTGATTTGATTTGGTTTTGATTGGTTTTTTTTGTTAACCATAGTTAATTTTTGAAAAAGGTGGTGTGGTTAGTTGTTAGTGGGATTTTGAGTTTATAATAAAATAATGAAAGTTAATTTGATGGAAAAGTAGGAGAGAAATTATGTGAAGTGATTGTTAGTTAAAATTATGTGAGTGGATGAATAGTGAAATAAAGTTGATGTAATGTAAAGAATGATTGATTAGTATTATTTAATTATATGGGTAATATTGAGTAATGCGGTTGAGTTAAATTTGAGTTTTGATTGTTTTTTTTTATAATATCCAATCACACCCTAAGATATTGAGAAATCGGATTCTGACGCTGAGCTTGTAAGTTGGATATTTATAGATTTTCACGGATGATTTGATTATTTCCTATGTCTGTTGAGTGTGTAGTTGAAATTTTCTGTTCTAAACAGATAGCTACTGATAATTTTTCTAGCCGGATTGATATATGTAAATGGTGCAACTGCTAGACAGCATATACTTCTCAGTTCGCCAACATTATTTTTTTGCCTATTAATCTCGTATTGTATGATATTATCCAACGGCAATCAGAACATAGTACTCAGTTTGCATCACTATAATTGAAATGCATCATAATTTGCTCCTTCTGTTTGATTTATTTATATTTATTTGTTATTATTTTCCAATTCACTCAGTTCCCTCGTAAAACTTGCAGGCTGGAATGGGTGGGGGAACGGGCACCGGTGCAGCTCCCGTAATAGCTGGAGTTGCAAAATCAATGGGTATTTTGACTGTTGGTATAGTTACCAGTCCATTCTCCTTTGAGGGACGAAGGAGAGCTGTTCAAGCCCAAGAAGGAATTGCAGCTCTGAGAGAAAATGTTGACACGTTAATTGTCATTCCGAATGATAAATTGCTGACTGCAGTTTCCCCATCTACACCAGTGACGGAAGCTTTTAATCTTGCTGATGATATTCTTCGGCAAGGAGTTCGTGGTATCTCGGACATAATCACGGTACGGTTGATCTAGGCCATGCCTGAAAAAGGTTAACTTAATATGTAATATTATTTATCCATTGTTTATAATGTTTTCAAGTTAGTATTTCAATATCTATTATCTTTGTGAAAAGTATTTTGAAATATCGTTCTTTGAACTGAAATCGGATTCTCTGTGCTGATGATATGTTATTGTGCGGTAAGTGTGAATGAGATTCATTCTAGATTTAGGAGTAATTTCGAATTTTGTTGGTGCTTACTATCGTTTTATGTGAATGTGAAGATCGAGATATTTTATGCATCAGATTGCCTCTGCATGAACTTTGTTTGGTGGTTTACACATTGACTGTACAGGGATGTAATATTGTGTGCTTTGCAACATACTGTTTTTAATTGTCACTTATTTCCATTGCTGCGTATTGAGTATAATACTGGTTGATTTTTTTTTTTTCCCCCCTTGTTTTTACTTAAGCCACGGTTTTAGTAAATTCATTTGCTTTTGTTTCAGATCCCAGGGCTAGTAAACGTTGATTTTGCTGATGTCAGAGCAATCATGGCTAATGCAGGTTCCTCATTAATGGGAATCGGTACTGCCACAGGTAATTGTCGAGAAGTCATTTCATGTTAATCTCGCAACTTTATGATCCCTAAATTTGTATATGATTGGAATGCACAAAAATGTATCTTCCATTTACGCTTGATTAAAAATTGGCTTGCTTGCTCATGTAACTAGACATCGACAGTAAATGACCATCTCGCATTTATATATTCCTCAGTTAAACTTTCATCCCTATGAAAAAAATGAGACATTTTGAGATCAATAAAAGAAAATGCAATGATAACTTTGGAATTTTGGCTTCATATTTTGGCCTTTCACGATTTTTATAATGCAGGAAAAACTAGGGCTAGAGATGCTGCGCTAAATGCCATTCAATCTCCTCTACTCGATATTGGTATAGAGAGAGCCACTGGAATCGTATGGAATATAACCGGTGGCAGTGATTTAACGTTGTTTGAGGTGCTTCTCTCTCTATCTTCAAGTTTTTATTTGCGCCTCCGACCTTTTAGTTTTTTTTTTTTTTTTTTTTTTTTATTTTTTTCGCTTTCTTATGATACTTGTGGTATGAGTATAAGTTTCCTTATTCCATACACTTCATTGGGACTCTTTTTTTATGTTCTTAACAACCAAGATTACTTTATATTTGGAAATTAAAATAAAACATCAAAACGAGTCTCACACAATAAGCAAACCCTTCTTCTCTGATTCATCGAGGGACAAGCTTCAACTGTGTGTTTCCTCATATATGTATCTGTATGGGGGGAAAAAGCTTTAACTGGATGTATTTGCATATAATCAAAGATGCTTCATAATTAGATTAACTTCTCAACATATGTATTTTATGTGAAATCACAGGTTAATGCTGCAGCAGAGGTCATATATGATTTAGTGGACCCAACTGCCAACTTAATATTTGGTGCAGTTGTAGATCCATCATTAAGTGGTCAAGTAAGTTCATCTTTTCAAGAAATTTTCGAAACCTTGTTATTATTGCGTCTGTTGCTTCAAGCCATCTGCCTTTTATTGTGATTTTGATTTCTGTTATTTCTAGATATAGCCTTTTGAACAGGCCATTCAAAGTCAAAAACAGGCACCAAAAGGAAAACAAACTCTACACTGCTAAGGCTAAGCTTTTTGTGGTTTCTAATTCACTTTTTGATTAGATATGTAGCTAGCGGATAGATTCTTGTGTTAACTTTTAAACTTAGTTGCAGTTTCACAACCGAAAAGGTCGGGGAACTTATGCCTACTGAACAAACTTTTTTATTAAATTATCTCTTTGTACAAAGGACAAGCATTTCTTGATTTCTGTCCAAATTACAGGAGTATCCCGAAAGCATGCTGCATCAAACTTTAGCCCCCTAATTTGTTTCCTTACTCAATTAGGTCCCTACAGTTAATTGAGATAACATATTTGGGAAATATTACGGCTATGTTTGGTAAACCTGGCTATAATTAGTTGATAGCTTATAAGTGAATTTTGAGCTGATAGCTTGTAGCTTAAAAACCAGCTAATGTGATAAAATAATTTGGTAAAATGAGTAAGCTAGCTTATTTGAAAAGCTACCCAAGAAAACTTATGAGATAAGCTCGAGTTTTTTAAAAAAGTTCGTCCTACTAAACATCTAAATACAGGAAGCTAACCAAATAAACTATAAGCTAGTTTATAATGCTTACCAAACACACTAACGCCAAGGTTTGCGCTTCTAATTTGTTAACTTCCCGAAATTCGGATAATTATTTTCTCTAATTATTTCAGGTCAGTATAACTCTCATTGCAACTGGTTTTAAACGTCAAGAAGAAAATGACAGTAGAGCCCTCCAGGTACATATTCTTTCACTACATGACATAACTCTTTATTCCTTTGCTCCATAATATATATAATCGAGCACTCATCGTGTTGAAAATTATTCAGGCAAATCAGTTGGGACAAGGAGATTCGAGCATTGGGCTCAACAGAAGGCCCTCGTCCTTTTTGGAAGGCAATTCTGTTGAAATTCCCGAGTTCTTGAGGAAAAAAGGACGCTCTCGATACCCGAGAGCTTAATTTCGCATCCTATATAGGGCTTGTGGTCTTCATGATCTTACCAATCATTGTGTGTGTACAGGCATTTGGTTTTATAATAGTAGTGAAACATAGCTTTGAGGAGGATAGATTTTTTAATAATTTATTTGGTATAGACATGATGGATGTGCGAAAATCATGCAATTTTTTTTTTTATTTTTTTTTATTTTTTTTTTATTTTTTTTTTTTGTTTACCTGCATTTTGGTTGTCTTGGAAATGTGTCGCCTAAAAGTGACGTGATAAAAACACGAGTTTTTAGTTTTTACCATTCTGCATAAAGGATTGCGTGGTCTGTGATGGTTTGGTTTACAGATTGAGGTACCGAAAATATTTTTGGGATACATCCATTAATATCGCCATTACAATATTATAAATTTATAACTTGTGGGGTGTATAAAAGAATATGGGATAACTCATAGAACTTGAAAATGAAAAGTAAAGCAAAAACCTAATGAGAAACTTGAAATATAACTCGGGTATCAGTTAAATCGATTTTGGCTGAGATAATTTTTTAAATCACTTAATTCAAAATCCAAGTTAAGTTTAATTTAAACTCAATTATTATCAATATTATCAATATTAAATAATATTCAATCAATTATCCTACATATCACATCAATTTTAATTCATTATTTATTTATTCACACATATTTTTCAATAACTATTATTTTCAATAATTTTCTCAAAGCATCACATCAACATTAACCATTACATTTTAAATATTACTAGTTTTACCCCGTGCATTTGCACGAAAAGCAATATAATAGAAAAGAAAGTAATTAAGAATATAAAATAAAATAAAAATCATAACTTTATAAATGAGAAAAAAATCATTTAAAAAAGTGAACCTAAATATTATTAAACGCTTCTTTATAAACAACATTTGTGATTTTCCTATCGTCAAAATCTTCATCACAACAAATCATTATCGTTAAACATCTTCGACTCGTGACTCTTGGATTTGATTTTTCAAAATATTTGATTTATCTTCATAATATCTGAAAAAATTATTTTCTTATTATTGTATGACTGCAATAGAAAATAGAAATATTTGTAATCATTCTAATTAGTTGTGAAATATGTATTTATATAATACCAAAAAATATATAATATCGAAGTAAAAACAAAAATATTTTGTATTTCAGAACATAAAAAAACGTTACAGAAATGAACACCATAAATTGGACATGTCAAAATAAATTGTGTAACTAAAAGTTACATATTATTATTAAATGGTTAACATATTTTTAATAAATTAACACCTATTTTTATTAAATGAACTCCTATTATTATTAATTGCTGGTTGAATAAAATTTATTGAAACTTGCCAGCAATTATATATATATATAGATTTCACTAAAAACTCAAAATCACACTCAATCCAACTTTATTTAAAATTAATTCACTTTAATCAATAAATTCAATCAAAATCCACATTATTTATATCCAATCACCCCCAGTACATAGACAAAACATAAGTAACAAAACCTTGCCCAAAACCAAAAATATCTAATCCAAATTGATGGATAAAAGGAACAGGGAGCCCGAGAACACTTCAAATTAAATATCGTCCACACGAGGGCACAGTTACTTGGATGGAAAAATCTTCTATTAAGAAATTGTTCATGCTTTGTAACTTACTAAAATTGATCACAAGACTCATATTAGTTACAGAACATAGGGAAAATAGTCCACATATCTTCAAAAGATAAAAACTATTGTTTGTCGTGTCCAGTTGATGAGCAAAGTTCCCATATCTTGACTGTTCCATCATCACTTGCAGATGCAAGACGCTTGCTCTCCTGTCACGTTATCGTTTATATACTTCAAAAATGTTTCACGGCAAGAATATATACGGACTAATTTGTAGCAATTCGAAAATTGTGAGGAAAATCAGCTAAAAAGAACACAAAAGCTCTTCTGCCTTTATTTTTGTCTACTTTATCTCAAAAGAAAAATTAGTCAACATAGTGTGGTTTTAATAATTAGTCAGTAGACACTAGACTAATTTGCAAGGTAAGTTTTCTGTTCATGGCTTTGGCATAATACTATCTATAATCGCCATCCAGGAAAATTTAGTGCCCACCAAAATTAACCTACTAAATTTTATGATTCGCGTGCCTCACTGCATCATAAAATTGTTTTAGAGGTGTAATTAAATATTTACCACGGAACTCCATTGCACAGCATTTACATCCACATTATGTGCCTTCTCTTTCTTCAGAAGCAATTTGTATGCAGGCCCATCAACCTGCAGTAAGTACAACACGAACAAACATAATAGTGTGTGAACATAAAAAAAAAAAAAACTGCTTGAATTAATTTACAAGCACAAAATATATGCTTCCAGCAATGCCGAAGTTTTGCGAGAAGAAGTTTCAAATAAGCAATGGAAATTACATAGCCAAGTTGAGGTTAGGTGAAATATATACGCATAAATTTCTTTCCTTTTCTGATTGTACAGGACATAACTTTAGCTGCTATGCTACATAATGACTAGTTGCTCACCTAGTAGTCATATTACGACTATAAAACAAAGGCACACAAATGCTGTATATGATGACTGAAAAAAATCAGACGTTTAACTGTTTTATGCATTAAACTTGAGTGTGAAATATGGAAATGGAAACACACAGGACGAATATTAAAAAACAGTACACACCATACCAGGCCATCTTCATTCTCAACAAATAGGCGTATGGCATCATCAGCTGCACCAGTGGAAATTATTCCCTCCCTGCAATAATGAACGCCACAAATCAAAATGAGAAAACAGCAAATCTAATACATTTCACAAGAGGAAATGGAACAACAAACAGATACTAATAATACCCAAAATTTAATGAAAGTTTCCCAAATACGTCAAAAATGAAAAAGGAAATGAGAACGAAAGGAATAAGAAGTCTTCAAACCTTGACCAGTGAACGGAAAAAATAGTCCGGTCGTGATAACCAGAGAGGGTACAGAGATGCGTCCTGGAAGAAGGCAAAAAAGGATACGATCAGAGCGAATATGTGTCCACATTTAAAAAAAAAAAAAAAAAAAGCTCACCTT
>BKCP01004783.1:297851-321265 GCA_008636005.1 Striga asiatica
AAAAGATCAAACTAACGTAAAGATGTGTAGCTCACCAAGGTGCAATGCCATCTCCGGAATGTGCCTTCACGATGTCACATTTCCATATCTTAACGGTGAGATCATCACTACAATATCAAATTTACAGATGATCTTAGCGTCATAATTGACCTTATAGTCATGGCAGTAACATAAATTGTTGCTGGCACCACTTAATGGTTAATAGTTAAGTGAAGCAAACATAAAGAGAGTTAGGGCATACCTGCAGGAAACCATCTTGTCTCCACTGGTATTAAAAGATAAGGACCAGACTGTAGATGTATGTCCGCTTGAGAGATGGAAAAAAAAAAGGTTAGTTTAAGGAATGATTACATGATTTCATTAAGCATATTAGGTACATAATAAACTATCCACTTAAGGAAGCTATAGAACCTACTGAGGCATATATGTACAAAAAAACACGGAAAATAATATACATTGAGATGTTTGCAAGATAATGTGAGAGAACTGTTAATTTCATGTAAATAAGATAAAAGTTATGCAACTTATTAAATTTATTTAACTTCACTTGATGATCACTAACAATATCCACCTGAAATGATCTAAGAAAAATTAACTCAATTAATTAAGATATGTCAATTAATAGAAACTCCTGATTATCTACAGTCCATTACAAATATACAATCAGCTAAAGGAACAAAAATTCACATTTAACATAGAAATTTGAGGGAGGGAAATCAAATGTATCTGAGATGGTATTTCTAGTTGTTTCCATTAGTGATGTACTGCAAAATGTAGCAGAGCCCAGGCTTAAGCGGCATGCAAGGGTACTAGAACATTACTGGTGGAGCAAAAAGGGTTAAACAACAAAGTATATGACCAAGACTTAGTGAGTTCTGACCTGAATACTTTATTTGATAATTCTTCAACCTAGACATAACTTCCCACTAGCTTGGACAAAAATGATCTGAATATATATCTTAAACCAAAATTGAAAAATTAAGTAACTATCAACAACTCAATGAGCCACATGCATGATTTAAAAAAAAAAAAATCATTGCTGCTAAGCATAAGTATTCATCATTACATTCAAACATGGTAAAGGGAGGTATCAACTACCTGTTGGATTCATTTAAAGTCTGTACACAATTCCAATCATCATTGTCTCCATCACCCGCCCAGACCTACAGAAGTTAGATGAGTTCATAGTATAATATATCTGAAATCTATAACCAAGGCCCCCTACCCAGCTTGCTCGCATACCCGTAGACAGGCTTCTGGCTAGGTTAAGCAAGCTGACCCAAAATTTAGTTTATTTTTCCTAGCCTACTTTTATATTTTTTCAGTCTAGTGCAACTAATTTTTTTTCTCTAAAGTTTGCTAAAATTGGGGTGTCCCGGGGCTACGTGAGTAACCCCCTATCAAAGTCCGTGCCTGTAATAAATAGAGTGAAACAGACTTTGCAGACCCTCAAATATCTAACAAGACCCTACTACTATTTTTCATCCAAACATAAAAGTACCTTGATTGCATTGTCATAGCTGCATGAGAACAGAATATCCATTGAAGGATGCCATTGCACCATTTTGACATCCTGTGTATGTCCTTGTAAAACTGAAACACATTCAAACTCATTATGGGGTAATACTTCCCATATCCAAACTGATTTGTCTCGACCACAAGTCGCGAGCAACGATCCAGATGCATTCCAGGAGACGCTTTTAACTTCATTCTCATGACCCTAGATGTCATAATACATGTTTTTTCCTCAGTGTATTACTCTCAACTTTAGCAACTATTGAATCAACATCACATCCATTGCTCAACATGAAATACACACAACATTTAAAATAGCATTTTTCTTTACTAATTCTTTCAAAAAACAAGAAAAATTAATGAAAATGAAAAGCACCTCTAGAGTAGAAACACAGGAAAAATCGCCATCAACATCTTCCCATACAGCAGTGGTGCCATCGAAACTTGCTGACGCCAACAATTTGCCGGAGGGCGACCAAGCACAAGATCTAACAGTCCTAGTGTGAGTATCCTCCAAAACTGCCTGTTAAAAACGATCATTTTTAGTGCCAACGGCGTATCCAACCAAACCTACTGAAATTTTTCTATAAGCTTCATGATCGAAAAACATAAGATCAAATGTTACAATTTAACTGATCGCATGTAACTTTTCCTCGATCTCAAAACACATAAAACTAACACATAGAAAGCCAATAATAGTAGTCATAATAATAATTGAAACCTTGCACTGGAAAGAGCCGGTAAGAGGGCTTTGCTCCCAGATGCGGATGGTTTTATCTCCACTGCAGGAAGCAAGCACGGCGGGGACACCGTCGGCTCCGGTTGCCGGTTTCCAGGCGACGTTCCAAACCCTATCGGCGTGACCTTCGAGTTGCTGAACTTCTCTCAGCTCAAAATCCTCATCCGCAAAATTCATCGTTCAACCGGCTCAACCAGCTGATGATAAGATGTTCGCAAGCAAGTTCGGGCTTTAAGGGCAGCAGAGCTCGAAGTGAGATACACGCGCCGCCGCTGCAATTGGTGTTGAAATGAGAGAGAGTGCTGGACTCGTGCCAAAAGAAAATCGCGGCGGCGTTTTATAGCTATCGGGAACAAGTAGAATTTTTAGTGGGGAAATATTTGTAGCTAGGCCCCTGCCTGTAATGTGTATAATTCTGCTTTTGACCCCCTTGTTTCAATGAAATTCCGTTTTGACAATTGACAAACATGAGTACTGTTTTATATAATAAGAATTAACATTTATTTAAAATAGTAGGTCAAATTATGGTCAATGGATTTGTATTAAATATTTTCTAAAACAGATAAGTTTTTGTCTTTTTTCACACTTCTCATTAATTATGTCTTTTTCACACATCTAATTAATTCATTAATTACGACATAATTATCATAAATCATTCCATCTGAGCTGTTATCGTTAAAATGTATAGCGATCTGTTATGACCTTATCCCATTCATATTTCCATGAATAGTCCGTAACGCGTTCTATTTTTTGGTAACCACTCTATATCAATAACCGGATATTTGGTTAATGATAGCACACGTCTTTATTTCAAGGAGCGGATATTTTTTGACCTTTAATTAATGACTTTTCAATCTTTAAAAACTCTTTTTTTAAAATATTTCGGCTTAAGATTCGGATTTCATTATACAAGTCATCGGATTGTTTGAATGAAAATGAATGAAAAGAACACCAAAAACAGGTAGCCTTATTCATATAACCAATCCTAAAATATTAGTTTGTTCACCAAAAAGAGACAAATCTTAGAAATCCTAAAATATTAGTTTGTTCACCAATCCTAAAATATTAGTTTGCTCACCAAAAATATTAGTTTGATTTTTAGGATTTCTCTCTTTTGAAAATATTAGTTTGTGATAATGAGGAGTTACTAAATAATCAAACTCATAATGTAGTGTACAAGGAGGTTTTTAATAATATATGATTGTTACCGACTTTTTATGATTCAATAATGTTCCTATGTATTTTAATGATTTCAATTTCGATCCTAATGCACGTGAGGTTACATTATTCTTCCAAATTTTATATCCTGTGCATCGCACGGGTTACGTACTAGTAGCTATAATTTTATTTAGGGTAAATTACTTTTTGTCATCTGAACTATTGCGATTTTCGTGGCTTACCATATCAATTATTTTTTTTGACATACAGCCATACGAACTCCACGTTTTTTTCATCTTGCCCCTAAACCGAGTATAAAGTAGTTTAAACTAAAAAAAATTGATTTTCGAGGGCATTTTAATAAATTCGATGTTATAAAAAAAATTAAAATAAAAATAAAGAAAGAAAATGAAATATATCGTTGCCAACCAACCAACGTAGCCTCCCTCTCCATCGGCGCCCTCCTCATCGCCTTTGCCAGCAATGTCTCCGGGCTCGGCTGCCACATCCATTAATTCCTTAACTGACATTTGGATGCTCGACGCCTTCGGGCCCTCCCTGTCGACATCTCATGCGACAAAAACGCCGTCATCATGCTTGGGATGGACTGTTCGCCTTCATGGTTGTCTAAAACGTGCTCGGCTAAGCAGCCGGATCCGCCGACACAACCGGTTAAATAATTGTATAATGGCTATATTATACCTCTTATTAACCGGAGAAGAGGTAACTGTACAAAAAAGAAAAAGAAAAAAGAAAAAAAAGAATGAAAATTTTTGACAACCATTATTATCCTACATACCATAACTTTTTGGTTTATTCTGGACTAATAATGTCTAGCAGAAGGTCACGTTCGAGGCAATCGGGGTCTTCCAGGATCAGATATATGTGCAACAGGGACAAGGTATAACAATAATAATTCTATATTATATTTAGTCATCTAATATATATGTGTATGTATCATATTTGTGGTATATATATATTGAGTCATGCACTATGATTTCTTGTTCTCTCTNTTTTTACTGAAACTTACCAAATTTAATTGTGTACTTTATTTTTTTTTTCTTTGTGTGTGTGATGGGTGGGGATTGATTTTCTTCCTAAGGGATAAGCAACGGGTCTAAATACTGGACATGTTCATATCTCTCCGACGCCGGCATATTCTGCGTCCATCATTTAAGCATCCCCGTCACAGCCTCGTCGCGCTCACTTTAATTATAGTTTTATATGGCAAAGTGACAAATCCGTATAATTTATATGGTGGTTTGTTAAAAATAAAAGTTTATATGGTAATGCGCCAAAACCGTGATAGTTCAGATGGGTCAAACTATTTTACCCTTTTATTTATTTAAGTCGCTGCCATTGCCATAATGAACTATTTCATTGTTTTAGTTAGGTCATTACCACTCCTATGATTTTGTGTAAATGGTTGAGCATGTTAAAATATTGTGAATGGTTTTATTAATGGTTAATGGAGTTATTAAATAACTTGATCGATTGGTATAATTACACCCAGTAAACATAATCTTCTTGTAATGAAAGTAGGAATGTAAATGAGTTAAACTTGACCTCCTAATGCCTGGGCTCGGGTTCAAGCTAGTATCAAGGTGCCTATAAACGAGTTTGATCCTCAACGAGTCGAGTAATGAAAAATATATAATTAATAATATTTCAAGTTTTAACAAGCCTCAGTCTAGCCGTAACGACCAAAATCAGACTCACGAAGAACTTAATTTCTCTCTAATTGAAAGGATTGCACTAGTAAATTTATAATTTCCTTATTTAACAGTTTCTTTCATGTAGACACGATCTAGCATGACACGGTACGATTTAACACAATGAATCGAAGAAAATATATAATTGGTGTGATACTACCTATTAATGCACGGCGACACATTTCACGAAATGTTTATTATTACTTATTAGTATACAAAATAATGTCCAGTACTACAAAATTTCTACTGTGTATTACAAATAGACAGAAGTAGCAGGAGCAAGCACTTTCACCACTAGGTCATTTTTCCCAGTTTCTGCTTATATAATGATCAAAAGAATCAAACATCCGAAATCAATTACTGATATTCTTTCTCTCTCTCTCTCTCTCTCTCTCTCTCTCTCTCTCTCTCTTTTTTTTTTTTCCAGTCACAATCGAACAAGGACAAATCTTGATACCAGAATAACATTTACATGAATCTCGGTTAGCGATCTTCTTGGCTTTGTGGTAACATGTATTCTACTTCACCATAAAAGAGCTTTTGCAGCTACATCCACCCACTGCACTTGGATTTGTCGACACCTGCATTATAGATATTAACCATTTCAAACCAAAAAGAAAAAAAAAATGACCAAAAAAAATTATCAAGTGGGGTATTCAGAAAATTGTTTTGGGTCCAACAGTTATTAGTGAGATACTAGTTGTTGTACTACAAGCATATATATGACTATGGCATATTGGAATCAACTTTAGCAATCATTGATAATTATATAATTTACATGAAGGAACCGTGACACACATATTTGAGAAATCATGTCCCGATTTTGATGTAGCAGATGGAAAGAGCAAAATTACATGAATTGTTGCTGTAAATGGGAACAATATGATGTACACATCAGAAGGCGCCTCATGCTCATTGTAAAATAAGAAAAGCAGAGAAGATAGACACAAGTTGCAACAAATTTCTTTCAACAGATAATTTAACCTAGCAAACATGTCGAATAAAAGTAAAATAAATGTATAAATTGGGAAGCAAGAACTTTAAAGTTTAGACCACCAAGGTGCTTCATAACAACAGGTGAAGTTATAAATTATTTAGGCCACCAAACTAGTTGAATAATCAAGGTTGGCATAAATTATTATCCATTTATTTTTATAATAGATATCATGAATATTCACTCCCAGCAGATAGAAGCAGCATAATCTCACAAGTAAGTAATTTGATCAGCCTCAACTTACCTTTACTCATATGCTTACTAGCAGTCACAAGTTAAGCACTAATAACCGACAATTCATAGTTGCATTTTACATAATAGATCAAAACAACTCTAGATGGTTTGACATGGACTTTTTCTCCTTTACTTGTACAAATTGCAGTTTAAACAGACAAGAGAGTCAAGATGTACTGCTTAACAAACTCAAATGCATTAAATTAAGCAAAAGGACAACACCAAAAGCCACATAACTCCAAAAATGGTGGCAATTTTCAGAAATGAAACTGATGCTAGACAGAAGTAAGCTGTTGTAGGATGAATATAGCAAATAAACAGAGGTGTTTCAGCTGTACTATGAAAATACAAAACAACTGAAACTTTCACAGGGCAAGTATGGGTTAAACATACTTCGAACTTTCACAGGGCAAGTATGGGTTAAACATACTTCGAAAGATACTCATTTCAAGAAAACCAACCTGAAAAGCCGAACGTATAAGTTCCTCAACATAATCAACAGTTGCGCCTCTCACAAAGTCAAATGAGATATTATCAACTACTAATTTTACTCCATCCTGCTCAAAAATCCTGCAGAAACCCAAGACAAATAAATGAATTTTCCACGAGACCCAACAAACACCATTAATTATGAGCATGCAATATTTGCAGCAACAATAAAAGGAAGTAGGCTAAAAAATTAGGAAATTTAATAACCTGTCCTCAGAATTGGTCTTCTCGTCGAGTGAAAAATTATACTGGAAGCCCGAGCAACCTCCAGCTTCTATACTCAAACGCAGCAACTTCTTACTACTCTCGCCCGCTTGCAACTCTTTCATTCGCTGCATAATATAAGTAAATTGTTGAGTTATGAACTAGAAATCTGGCTCAATCAATATCATAGTTCAATAACACAATTACACATGATAAATGGACTCATAATCAAGTGTGGCTGCCAGATAAACAGTAGGGGCAGAGGCCTTTGGTGTCCCTTCCAATCAAGAATTGGGGTCTATTTCTTTCTACCATACTATAACATTCAAACAATGATCATAGTATAAGGGGAGTTAAGCAAGTTTGCCTCCACATATAGTTCCTCGAACCAAATTCTCTAAACGAACCAGAGAATCTCAATGTGAAAATCTAAGACCAATATTCTCAAACATTTCCCATTTTACATCTGCGTCAAGATATGGCTTTAAACAGAATTCCATACTCGGTTGCATAGATATGTATAGTATTCTTACAAGGCAAACCTCTTACAAACTTAAGCTATGTCTCGGACGACACATATTATTTTTGAATCATTTCTAAATCTTGCACTACTCGGCTATTCTTAGGAGCTAATCAGTGCAGGAATTAATTGGGTTGTATTCATTTGGGATTTTAAAATTTGTTTTTGAGATTTTAAGAATCATGGTATATTCAATCAACAAATTCTTAAAACAAGCAAGCATAGCATCCAAATCCACTGCTAATAAACAGACGAGAACTCAGAAAATTATAAATGCTCAGAAAATTATAAATGCAATAATTATTCCGTCTGAATATTACGCCAAGACTTCAAAACAAAGAAGTAATAAAAGTACTCAAAATTCATTCGGCCTGGCGCAGTTGCCCATTGATTTAATCAATAGACACTTAGAAAACCACCCAGCCCAATCCCACGATGTATAAACAGATTAAAACACAGAAAACATAATCAGCGCAAAATTACTCTAAACATTAACAAAAAAAAATAAAAAATGGAAGGGCATATGAAAATGAAATTACTCTGACACAGCTGTCGGTCATATGTACGGCGTCGGGCGACTGAGATGGAGACTCAATTGAAGCTAACTGAGGCTTCGGTACGGCGGAGGTTGAGCTGAGAAGCCTCGAATTGCGGCGGACCTGGGCCGACAAGTATGGCGCGAGCCGGCGAATTAGCGAGGGGGGCGTTGTCCTCATGCCTGCTCTCTCTCTCTCTCTTTTTTTTTTTTTTTTTCGATCTCNCAATTCACCGATCAGGAAACAAGATTAATGAAATAAAATGATGATCAGTGATATTTGGATTTATGATGGATTTTTTTTATTATTTATTTACTTTGAATTTTATCTCATGGTGTTTCCAGAATGGGATTGGGAATGGCGTACTCGACGAGTCTGCCATACACACGATCACGTGAACCGGGCTGTTTTTTTTTTTCTTTTATTATTTTATTTTATTTTTTCTAACTTAACCAGGACTTCAGCCCAATAGGAAATAATATTTATAACACTATCTATATCTATATCTTTATTTATATATATAGGGTGTAGTTCTAATAAAAACTCTTCTTTGTGTAAGAACTAAGAACCAATCATAACCCTTTATTACACCATAATCAACCGTCTAAATTTGAGGACAAAATTATATAATAGGCAAGCAATAAAAGTAATATAGGAAACTCAGATTATTAGAAATCCTACCTTAGTTGCAACTCCATATTTTAGGGATGTCATACTAGCTCATAGAAGGAAACTCACATTCATTAAAATAAATTGATATATACTACAAAAATTGATATTGTTATTTTTAGCTTATTGTGATGCTAAAAATCTTATTTGACATTGCTATAATATTATTAAAAAAATATTGTTATTTTAAACGAATTGTAATGCTAATTTTCCCCATTATAATGTTGTTAAATATTGTTTGAATTGCAATCTGATTCTTTATTATGCTAACTTATGTAATCTCTTTTAATATAAAAATGTTCATTAGGAATACAACTTGGATGTAGTCGAATAATAACTAAGTTTTAATTTAAGAAACACAAAAAAAAAAATGCTATTTTTTTTTCATATAATGCTACTTTTTAATTATGTTTGTTGCTACTATTAATAATATCTAACAAAAAAACAACAAAGCTATATATATAACTAATATTTGTATAAATAATAGCAACATATGGTATTAAAAATAGCGTCATGCATAACTAAAAATAGCATCATATAATATTTTCATGATTGTCGCACCAAAAATTATTATTACTATTATTAAAAATCACCCATAACAACTAAAATAGATGATGTATTTATTTGAATTTTGACATTATCCATTCGAATTTGACTATTATGATATAAAAAAAATGTTTCTAATTTAAAATAATTAGATTTTTTTATTAAAGTACTCAATTAAAATGGTAAAATATTTTAAATATATTTTTTTGTTTACTCCAATTCAACAGCTAATCTTATAATTAATTTTAAACGAGTTTATGATGTATATCAACTCTTACTTTATTATTTTTTTTATAGAATAAAAGAATAACAAAAAATATTTATTAAAAATTATCACTATATACTTGAATGGCATAGTTCAATAAAAAAAGGTAAATAATAATAATAATAACAATAATAATAATAATAATAATAATAATAATAATAATAATAAGTCCCACCCCTTCAACGTTGATTTTATTCATATAATATTATGTTAATTATATTTTCTCTTACTGCTAATAATTACCCCATGTTCTCATCTTAAAATTATGTGAAAGCACAAATAAAATAAAGGAAAATGTAGACAAAATATTGGTGACAAAAAATTGATACAATGGATAGGAAGATTTAATTATAGTAACGTCATTTAGTATCTTCCCTATTAAACAACTTACCATAGCTGCTTCATTATAAATTAGACAAAACTACCATATCCATTATTCATAGAATTTTAATCCAATTATGTTAATATATTAAGTTCAATCACAACCATCAATATTAGTATATTTAAAGGTTAAGATGGGTTCTTAGTTCTTACACTAGGGAGAAGTTCTCATTTGAACTCTTATATATATAAAGGTGGTTGTTAAAATACTTTTTTAAAAACTTTTGACCCAAAAAAAAATTGACAATTTAAATATAGAAACCATATTTACTGCATTTATAATACACGAAATTTTACAAAAGTCATACTTCAATTCAAAAATTTGTTTATTAGAGATATTATTGGGATTGTGGATAAGTCACAATTAGATCCATAATTATCATTACATGATTAATTCAAAAATTTGTTTATTAGAGATATTATTTTGTACATTATTTATACAAGCATTAAATATATTTTATTACATAAAATAAAAAGAACAAAAAGACGTGCAATTTGTATAATTTTATAAATAATAATGACATTATATGACAACAGAGTTTAATAATTAACTATTATATAGTGAATAAGAATAAGTAAAATTGTTATTTTCTCTTGTATCAAGGAATAAATATATATAATAAAATTAAATTTATATTAGTATAAATGTGTTAGTGAGATAATATATTAATTATTTTACAAGTTAGTCCTAACATGCTCACGTTTAATGTTCTACTAATAAAACAACGCTGATTAAAAGATGTGAAAAATAGATTACAATCCTATTCTTTTAGACTCAACGGTGATTAAAAGAGGTTGAAAATAGATGATAACTTTTCAGACTTAAGTGATTAAAATAGGTGGAAAATGGATAATAACCCTTCTCAGACTTAAACAGACAGAGTCTTTGAAAATAATTCATTTAATATCTCTCTTCCGGTACGTACTAGTTTTGGTTTTATCAACCATTAACAAAATAAATGTCGTTTTGAATTTTTTATACATGTTTTTCTATTATTACCCTCAATTTAGTTAATAAATACACTGTGTCTTTTCATATTCACTCTTCATCTTTTCTCAAAACATTCATCTCTATTTTCATTAATGAAGGTTATTATTGACAAAAAAAATATTCTTAATTATTGTATTAATGAAGGTTATTATTGACAAAAAAAATATTCTTAATTATTGTGCAACTTCTCAAAACCATACTTATTATGAATAGGAGGGAGTATTATTTTTTTCTTTCAACCAGACAACCACCAGCTATGATAACAGATGTACGGCCCAACCAGTTGCCGGTTTTACTATCGCGGCCATATTTCCATTTAAGAAACACAAAAATCATCTTTTTTTTGGATAAACCCTACCGGAGCAATTCCTGTAAATTTTCCGACCATATAATTCAAACGGAAAAATAATCGAGATAAAGTTGAGCATGGTGGTTAATTCCGCCTAGATCTAGTATCCTTCGCTTTGCTTCATCTTCAATTCACATGTGTGGGCAATTGTTTTTTTTCTTTTACTTTTCTCTATAATTCATTTTGCTCCTTGCTGCTGCTAGTTTTTGTTCAGAAAGTGATTCGAGCATTTCGATTTTAGCGATTCAATTTTGTAGTGGAAAAGGTTTTGTAAGGTAGCTGGGTTTAGCATGCGCGAATGGGAATCCGACCCGCATTTCGCGGCGGCCGAGGTCGTTCAAGACTCCGCCGATCGGTAATCTATCTCTCTCTTTCTCCCCCTCTGTGTGTGTGTTTACGTGTGTGTGTTGAGAATAAGGTTGAATGGAAGGAACAAAAATGGGTGTTTTAACGGATAAAGGTACTGGCAAAAATGGCTCTGTTTCTGCTTCCCGTGTTAGATTTACTGCAGGGTAACTACCAGAAATTTGACATTACAAGCTTTTAATTCGTGGCAGAGGTTGGGTAGTAGCTGCTTATAGTTCTTTGTTCATTATTGCAAGATGCCTGCAATGCTCTCTGTATAATATATACATTGGCATTTGGTAAACACTCTATCAAATCAAGTAAATACAATATTGTTATGCAAACATGGTAAATACAACGTAGGAACTCACATATGATAGACGTGAGTCGAAGCCTTGTGGGTTGGAAGGTCAGTGTACAGGGGCTTTTATTAGGAAGAAATAGTAGTTAGGAAATGTGTAAAGATTTATTTATTTATTTCTTTATTTGTGTGTGTGAGTGTATGTGTGTGTAAGGAAACAATTCGGTGTGCGCTTTATGCTACAAATTTCTTTACAATAGCGACTGAGTTCACCAGATTGATTAGAGAGCACATTCCTTTTTGATGGTTTTGTTCAGGATGGAGTCTATATTTCGCCTTCTATTACATGAACAGAGTCTTGTTCATGAGCATCCTATGGACGAACAACTTCTTAGCTCCATTGAATGTCATAAGCGAGATCTTTCCACAGCCATGGAAACAGCAAAATGGCAGGTATTGTTTGTAGACAAGTAAAAATAACTAAATTTGTCTGTGTTTTTGCTTATCCCTGGAACATTGTGTATGTAGCTCGAAGACTTTGAGAGAGAGGTAAATTTGGCCGACAAGTTTCAATTGGATAATAATGTGATCCTAAGGCACATGCAATTTATTGGAGCCATCAGGGAACAAATAATCCGTGTTGAACAAAGCATGGATGCATCATTGGGAAACCAGTCGAGGAATTTGAACTTGAATGAGCATGATAGGGATGGGCTGGCACTCTTTCTCACGGGTGAAAGTCCCGTTGAACACATGGCTGGCCATGACTCGGCGGATGATAATATGTTAAGAAGGTTTCTTGATCCAGCCATGTCATCAAGTCCGAGGAAATATATCGATGAGAATAATGCTGGTGAAATTGTAAATTTGAAGGCGGGCGAGATTTCATACAGGGACCATAATAATATGGACTTGAAGAATTCTCTAGCAGAAATGGATTTGGGACCTTCAGTTTCTTTTGAGGGGGCTAATACAGGCATGCACGCCGAAGAAGGGACATGGGATTTGGAAGCCAATCATGCAATTGGTAGAAGCAACTTGCAGAGAAATAAGCTGGAAGGATATTTTGGGAGAATGAACATATTTAGGTCCTTGGGAAATTTCCGGTTTAGCAGAAGTTTCACAAAGAGGTTAAAAGATGGGGAGGAACAGAGGCAGTCCCAGCTCTTCAGCGATTTTCACCCAGGCATGCAGGTAATTTCATCATTAACTTTGGGTTTGTAATTTATCTATGAGATTTAAAGAGTTAATGTAGTTCTCGAATTCAGTATATTGATTTTTTGTTCATGTTTTTTTGTCAAATTTGTTATTAGGATTTAATAAATTTTTTATTAGATTTGTTTTTCATGCATGATCAACGCAACATTGGAGAGTATGATTGTGTTTCTGTTTTGCTTCTGGTCCTTCATTTCGAAAGTTTGCTCAAATTTGTAATTTCATGTTTTTTGCTCAAATTTTGCTTGACGGCTGTCTCAAACCTGTCTTGAAAGTTTTTCTTTAATGTGGTTAGATGTGTTCACTCAACAACAACAACAACATACCCAGTATATTCCCAGGTTGGGGTCTGGGGGGTCAGTTGTACGTAGACCTTACCCTTGTAATTATACAAGGAGACTGTTTCCGTAGCGACCCAAGGTGCATTGCGCCGTTTGATATATTTTTTTTCTAGAAACTTCACTAATAGAAGAAGCACTAGCTATTAAATTATTTACTGGTGTGATGCTACTAAATGACTAGGTTATAAGAAAAAGTGACTTGCTAGCCAATTCTCAGACCCTTATCTAGATCATGTAGTTTTATTAAATAGGATCCCAATCATTTTAGATATTGTAGTCAGATTTTGTTGCTTTCAATATTTGCATGAGAGTGTAGATTGATTGAGATTGTTGTATCATGTATCAGTAGAGGCATCTCTACCAATATTGAAAAGCATGAGCCTGTTCACAAAATAAATGATGTCAATACACTTACACTAGTAATGAAATAGGAAAATTATTTCTGGATTTGTTCTTCTGTTTGCAACTATGTAATTTATTCTACTTTATTTTTTCACTCTTCATATATTGACAGAGGATGGCCCGACTGCATTCAGCTTTCGGATATAGCAATTTATCTTGCTTCCTGTCACCTTCTCAAGCCATGCAATTGAGTAGCTGGATAAGGGGTTTTAGAGACAAATGCCATCGATCTTTACATGATATCCAAGCTAGATATCATCCAGTACCGTCTATATTGGCCTTGCTTCTGATTCTGTTACTCTTGTGTGAGTACCATATTATAGTTTGATTGCCTTCGGTTTTTCAGTTATACAACAAAGCCACACGTAGCCTGTTGAATTTGTTCATATTTCACAAAATTTATAATATTGAGGTGTAGTATATAGAATAAATAACGTTACGACGAGGTTTTCACCGACAAATCAACACCTACCCACATGGGTGTGTGCGTGTGTGTGTGTGTGTGTGTGATCTGACGGTGAACTGCCCACACCGGTAGGATCTAATGAGCCTGTATAATGAATACGAACCTTACAGGAGTATACAGACTACAATACCTTTTCTCCTTTTTTTTTTTTCGAAGAAAAAACTTAAAATTATTGTTATTGTACCTGTTAAATCTTGCTAGAATCTAATGAAGTTCATATTCTTGTGGCAGGTGTGTTGATGATATAGGTGCTTCATCTTACATTGTGGGCAGTTTGTTTTGTGTAGCAACTGGCAAAGATGGAAAAATACAGTTTGGGTTGGATATGTGTTGGAAATTGAATAGTATTCTAAAACTTCTATTTTATATTAAAAGAAATGATTTGTTGCAATGTAGCCGTGTAGCTGAGGATCAAAAAGGTTTGTAAGTTGTACCCTTTTTGCGATAATCTGTTTGGAGGTTTAAAAACAAAACCTAGCAAAATAAATTGGATTTTTGCATATGACCATTCAAATTTGAAGGAAGCAGTAAAGTAAGGAAGTACAATGACAAATTTAGGATAACAATGTCAACTACAAGTATTTACAAAACTATCAAAATATGACCATTTCAAAACTATCAAAATATATTACCATTCATCTTCTTTAATGTATGGTTCTTAGGTTTATCCAATAACTTTATTGATTATACATGTAACAATAGCACTTACAAAAAATAAAAATCAAATGCTATCATATATATGTAGACCGTCAGAATTGGAATCTACTTGAAATAAACTTTTATGTAAATTTTACAACATTTTACAATCCAAAGGCATATAAAACTATTACGAATTGAATGTATTGGTAAGGAAAGGGACAAAATGTAAAAAATAACATGAAATAATATGGTCAAAAATTGATAGTTCAAAATATTTGGACAAATAAGATGGCATTTTTTTTTAACATATAATAATGAATCTATTTTATTTTTTTCGTTCGACCAACTGGTTTACCTGATCCGATTGGCTGGTGGTCAGTAGTGAAACTTCGAATCTCGAGACCGTGGAACAAAATTTTGTCAAGAAAACGTGAAATCTGCTGCTTAATTAATCTTTACCTCAAGACATTTTTGCTGCTTAACTTCGGTAATTGATAATAATGTTATTGGTGTCACTTTCTGCTGCTGTTGAACAAATGAGTTATCTACACGCGAACCAAACACCACTTAAACGTTTGACTTGGTCAAAACCGCCAAAACGGTACTTTTAGCAAAGGTGCTGAAAAGCAAACACGGCCCTGTTACAGAAAAACAATAACGATCATTGCGTTAATTGTGTAGATGCTGAGGCAGAGTCCATTACTTAATGGAAAAAACAGTATTTTCTGTTCTCAGACCATTTATCAAGCAATTCGAATAAGCTGTTCCACAACATCATAGTAAATAGTGTAGATTTCACCTCATATGCAATGCAGTCATCGGGTTTTTTACCGTTGGATCAAGACACACATCCAACGGTGAAAAATCTGGTGACTGCAAATAGTTCTACATAAAATCCTACTCATCTGGTCAGAATTTCTCTGATTAAATTTACAAGTCAAGCTATTCACTTCATCAGAATGATTTAACGGCATGAGCCTCTTTGTACATCCGTTTCATAATTAAGGGGCTATTTTGTTAGGTAAAACCTCAATTTCACTGCCAACAATAACTATTAACAGATTATGGGAGCTTTTTGCTGTTAATTAGTCCAAACCTTAGGGGCTGTTCATGTAATTACTATCCTATCTAGTATCTAATTTGTTGATGCATACAAAATACGAGTAGATCATTAGATCATTATATAAGTATAATCAGCATTCTGCATCTGCAATTAAGATTGCCTCTGCTAAGTATATATTAACCGCTTAGTAAAACTAAAAACTACTCTAACAGGGTTTAATTCAGCCTAAATTACACCAAAAGCCTCCTCCAATCTTTCGAAATTACAAATACCCCCCTCAAAGTTATACTAGTTGCTACTTCAAATCGGGACCACTTTCCAGAGGAGGCTGCGGGGCCCACTCTTTCTGAACCTGAAGCATGGCCTGAAGCTCCTGCTTGCTGATCACGATCTTGATCCTCACGGCGCCGCCAGCTGTCTCCCCCTGCGGCCCGTCTGACGAACCTCCTCCTTTCACGTCCTCCGTGAAACGGACCCTCTTCTTACTTCTGTTCTTGCTTTCTTCAGCAGGCTTCTTCTGGGGAGGAGGTACAGGCAGGGGAAGCAGATAGTACAATCGAGCGCCCGCCAGGTCAGCGTTTGGGTGCATGTGCTTCGAGACCGGGACCCGGTCAGATAACGAGTGGTGGGTGAACTCGGATAAAACCTGGTGAACTTTGATGGGGGATTTGTATTCCAGGATTTTGCCGTCGGGTTTCATTACACGGACGACTTTGTCTTCAAGGACTAGGCAGTTTCCCATTTTTATTTATTTATTTATTTATTTTTTTTTTGTTGTGTAGTAAACTGTCTGAAAGTAAGATTTGTGAGCGTGTGTGTGAATATTTATAATAAAGGGTGGGAGAGAATATGGCATGGGTGTGCACTGTGCAGTGCCCTTTTTTGTAGTTTGAGGAAATTACGAGAAAGCCGTGTTGCGAGGGGTATTTGATTCGAATAACTCTAGTTTAAGTTAGACAATAAATGTATAAGGATGATTAATTCATATTATTTCATTAATATTAACAGTATAGAGGATAGTGAAGTTGAGTTAAATTTAAGTTTTGATTACTTAAACTACTTTATTAGGTTATTAGGTCTTTCCAGTAATATTGTGACTGAAAAAGCTAATTATTGTTGGAAGCTACAAACATCATTAGACATTTAACTTTTTTAATACAAGTATACAACAAATGCCTCAATTAAATAATCAATGGGTTGATTAACAGTTTTAATCCCCCATTTGTGTTCTTTAATCAAGTCAGTAATCATGTTTACTCTCAACTAAAATGTAAGCACAATCAAAAATGGAATTTTCTGTTGCCCTAGTGGAACTATGTGGACATTCACGACTAATTAGATGTTTTAATTAATTTCAACATGTGCTTTGTTTTATTTTTTTGAGCTATACTAATTTATCAATATGAAAAAAATAAAATGAAAAAAATGGCTAGCATCATTAACCCATAATCAAAAAATATAAATTCTTATATTAAAGTCGATCAGCCTTGTTTAAAAAAAAAAATACATATTTATATTATGAAATATGATATTTTATATATGCTATCTTTTAAAGTATTATTATTTTTAACGGAAGTATGCATACTGTAGCAAATCATATTTGTCAAATTGTTATGTCAATCTAACTTATACCTACCGGTTTGTTTAATTTCTAAATTTTGATTTGTCTTCAATTTTTTTTATTATATATTTTTGCATGAATTTACTTTTAAGTTTAGAAAATAAGTAGTTATCAGTTATTATCCGGCAGGAAAACTTTACATCTTTTATTAGTTAGTGGGTTGACTACATTAGTAAAATCGTAATCTGGTGGATTAATTCCCATTTTTGCAACTTGTAGCATATAATCCTTACTCTCATTATAGGTCGGTTTGACCTAAGTAGAAAAAATACCTCTCAGCTTTCTTCTCCTGCATATTAAATACCACATTATTGTTTTTCCTCAAAAAAAAATAAAAAAAATAAATAAATAAAAAGTTATCCATAAAATATCAAATAATATTGCACAGCTTCTTGAAGGAAGTTGGTTATCTAATTGTTGTACCTGACTGATAATAATTTTTTAATTTTTTTTTTAAAAAAAGAGGATGATTGTGTTAATTTTAATTCTCACTAATAGTATTTTACCAATAATATTGATAGGAGCAGCTAAGAACATTAACTCACATAACATCTCTTCTTGGCATTGATCCATTAGCGGCTGTAGCATAATATTAATGCTTGTCACTTCTAATTACCCAAGTGGGTAAATAGCTAATTGAACACACAAAATAATAAAATAAAATAAAAAAGTAATAATAAACTATAAAAAATATAAATGGGCAGACTTGTGACAGGGACCCACTACAAGGATGTGCATGCATTTAGGCCCATTTGCGCATTGGGTTATGATTTATGAACTCCGCCCCTTATTGCTAAGTGATGTGATCAATACGAAATATTGATCTAAGGGTGACAGCAAAATTACAAATGATTTTCTATCGCTTGAAATCCACATGTTTGTGGAGTTTACGTAATATTGCATCAAATTATAAAATGCTGTATAATTGTAGATTGAGAATCTCTAGTAATTATAACAAATATCATCATATATAAATTGATCTATAGCTCGTAAAATTTCATAACCTCTTTAAATCAATACAATTTTCTTATATACGTTTAGAATTTAATAATTAAGCATTATTAGTTGGATGTGGGTCCTACACATGTCATTCCAACAATAAATTGATACAATTAGAAGGATTGCAAATGAAGAGAAGTGTTAAACGAGGAAAGTGGAGATAAAAATAAAAGATTCATTGGGGGTCAAGTGACAACAGTATGAATTTGTGAAATAAGTCTTCAAACAACACGAAGGCGCATTTGTGTGGCGTCGTGAGCTCGACTCATCTTTTTTGATAAATAAACTAAAAATTCGAGCTCATTTAGTTAACGACTCAAAAATGTGATTTTTTATTAAAATTCAATGGCTCTTTAACACTCAAATTTAACTCGTTAAAGTTCAAATTCAACTTATTAATATTGATAAACCAATCAAACTTAAGCTCATTTATCAGCTCTACTCGTCTTAATGAAGGCGCGATATCGAGTTTGAGTATCAACAGCTTGAACTACCTCGGCATTAAGGTCGTGACAATATATGAGAAATAATAAGCACCTACCTAACACTTACTATGATTTATTTATTTATTTTTAACTTTTTCTTTTCCCACCTTGTATGCATTATTGGGAAAGTAAGGACCGTTTAGACTTTGGACTTTGACGGCACATCTAATGGGCCAGACAGCCCACACTATATTAGGCATGGGCTAAGTGGGACGGCTAGGGAGCGGCCTTATCCAAGTAAATGATAAAATATTGGCTCTTTTAATTTTTTACTATAATTTTGTTTAAAAAATTGCAATAATACGATATTCAAAATAAAATCATACATAAATCATTCATAAATGAATCATAAATAAAAAAATTAAAGCTAATGACTAAAATAAAGTACAATTAAATCAACCATTCATAAACAATAAATTGATATATTTGCAATTAAAAACAAATCATTTTAAATTTGCAAATAAAATGGGATTTGGAGGTGAATGGGGTAATTTTTTTAAAAAATATTATGGATGCAGGAAATTTTGATTTATTGAATTGTCAACTATAAATTTGACAAATGTGACAATGCATGGATATGACTTGGTTATCGTGTGTGAAACACATATCCTATTTATAAATATGTGTGCGACAGTGTGACGTATGGTTCTAATAAAGATTAGTTATGGTATATATACTAACCATGAAAACGGTATATGATATTATTTTTAATTATATATGAAGTCACTTTTTTTTTTTTCGGTACATATATGAAGTCATTTTTAATCATACATGGTATTAATGTTCCACCAAATATTTCTATTTATAAAAATATAAATCATGATAAAACACAGTGGTCCTCACAATTCTCAATCTACAAATTAACAAACATCCAACATGTATTTCAACTTGCACTTTCACGTGATTCTTGGAATTGATTTGCTAGTATTTAGATTAGGTTACTACTTGAACTATATATATTTCTCTATATAAATATAATATTACTAAATATGTCATGCATGATGGAGCAAGTGGATATTTTTGTTTTCATAAGATATGACAATGGCAACTTGGCAAGTTGATAATATCATAGTGCAAGTTTCATTAGCACTAGCAGCAGATATTTATGTTTTCCTTGGTCGGGTGATATTTAAAAAAGATGCGTTTTTCATTTTTATTTTTATTTTATTATTTTTTTTTACGTCTCATAGTAATAATCTATACTTATATTAAAAGGTATCTCATTTATCAGATTTAATATAAAGAAAAGTCAAAAGTAATTAATATTTGCTGGAAATAGAATGACATTAATTACAGATTTATTTTGGTATTTATAATTTGACATTAAAGATTTGTTATGGGATAAAAATCAGAACCGATTTTTTTACCTTTGCTGGAAAAGTCAAATGTAAGTATAGATTTATTTTAGTCCATAACATCGGTTTAGTTAAAATAATCTCATAAAATCGGTTTTAATGTCAAGCCTATAAATAAATATTTAATCGGTTTTAATAAAGCAGATTTAATCGATTTTAATAATTGCATAGAATTTCAAAGCTGTTATTTATTGTAAAAAAATAAAATTCTAAAAAAATATTTGTGTATATTTTGTAAAATGTTTGTACAAAATGTTTTACTTTAAATTTAGTTACATAATTTAAATTAATTACATTAATAAATAATATGAACATACATTAAATATTTTAATTACATAAAACAAAAAGAAGAAGAAGATTACATCTATAACTTATAATAATAATGACATTATACTACAATAAATTTTATAATGAAATAATATAAGTATTATACGAGAAACAAGATTGCGTAAAATTGTTATTTTTCTTATATCAATGAATAAATATATATAATGAAATCAAATTTATATTATTATAAACATGTGAGCGAGATAATATATTAATTAATTTACGGGCTAGCGCTACCAGACTCAGGTTTAATGTTCCGACAAAAAAAATGACGTTGATGAAAAGATGTAAAAAAATAGATGATCAAACTCTATTATTTTTTAAGCCTGAACGGACAAGCCCTATGGTCTACTCATTTAATATCTCCGTGAATCGCACGAGCTACTTAACGGACAAGTTTTGTGGAAATAACTCATTAATACTTATGTCACGTGCATCGCACGGGTTACGTGCTAGTATAATATGACAATGCACCCCGAATATATTTTAAAGGTTTACATTTATGAGAAACAATAACTAATATTGGTGTATGAAATATAAGGATCAAACTTAAAATTCGTGAGTCATGACAGAGTATTAAGCGGACTATTGGTGATTTGTGAATTTTACCTACATATAAGTTTTAAATTAATACATAGAATTTATTTCCATATAACTAATAGCCAGTTTTGTTATGAAGCCAACAATTGGCTCCATAGTGGAGCCAACCTTCTATATACGACAAGTAAACTATACCATATTAATAAAATTATTAATATTATTTAAATAATCAGATAATATGGTATGGTAAAATTATTAGTATTATTTAAATAATCAGATAATATGGTATATTTTACTTGTTATATATAAGAGGTTGGCTCCACTATGGAGTCAACTGTTGGCTTCATAGGAAAACTGAAAGTCTGAAACTAATAGCGTATTCAAACTAGACAAAAATTCCATTCCCACCATCCCATCTGTATATAATTTCAGAAAAACTGAAAGTCTAAAACTAATAGCGTATTCAAACTAGACAAAAATTCCATTCCCACCATTCCATCTTCTGTATATAATTTCAGAATGCGCTGAGCCTACGTGACAAACTCTTATGCTTCGGAATCCTATTTGGCAAAAAATCATGCTTTAGAGTTAGACTTGAATATAAATTAATATTTATATTCATTGTATTTTAATATCGTTTCCTATTATAACAATTGAATTGTAAATATATTTTAAAAGCTAGTTGATAACTTTTGTATTTCTTATCGTTTTTACATATATAATATATCAAAATTAATTATCTTTTGATGAGCTTCGATTTGATACCCATATTGTATATATAAAATAAATAAATTATATTTATCTTTATAATAGTAAGAAAATTATTTATTAAAATTAATTAGAAAATAAAATTATTATCAATTAACATATTTATGTTTAATGTAGTTATATGTTATAAGGTAGAAAAATTATGATAATATAACACATATAAGTCGCACAAGTAACATGTGTCATACTAAAATATATAATAATATATACTCCCTCCTATTTTTATTATTTGTCACTTTGACTTAATTGATCATTAATAAAATAAATGTCGTTTTAGATATTTTGTTCATATTTTTTCGTTTTTAACCCTGTATCTAATACACAGTGTCTCTTCATATCTCATCTCCATTGTTTCCCATAACAAACATTAAATAGGGTTGATATTGTCAAGAAAAAAAAATCTTAATTAGTGTGTTGCATTTGAATTAATATTATGAAGTCTGTTTGTATTTTACTATATATATATATATATATATATATATGTAATACAAAACAGTAATATATATCCTTATAAATAAATTTAATTTATTTATCAAACTAAATTAAATTATATCAAATAAAACAATAAATTATATTATACAGTAATAAATATTTGTATGTATTTTTTTAAAAGTGATATTTATATCAAATCTAATTGGTATATTGTCAATGTAATAAAAATAAATATATTTATATAAATTCTAAAATTACATATAAAGTTAAAAAACTGTGAAGCACGACTGATACGACACTTAATGTATTAGGCATCTAATTAAGTAAAAAAATAATCTATTTTGTTTAATATTAAATAAACATATTCTACACTTATGCATATACATATCACCATATTATTTCTATTTATTTAAGATATATATTTTTGTACTTATGTAATAGTAAATAATATCGATATTTTTATATGATATAAATAAAAAAATTCAACACGGGTTGACATTTTCATTTAATGTACGGACGTTTAATTATTATGATTAAAAAAATATAATTTAACAATTTAATTAAAACCCAAAGTAATGTTTTATATAAAAATAAATTATTTTAGCTTTTAAAAAAATAAAAAAATTTATGAAAGCTTTTTAATTCAACACCCGTGTAATACACTAGTATTGTACTAATATAATTTTATATTCAAACAGTCACCATCTGCTTTTGCCACCCACACTCAGACTTGAGGAATGTAAAAACTAACAAGGCACGCGTTCTTTTTTCTTTCTTTCTTTCTTTCTTTCTTTTTTTTTTTTTTTTTTTTTT
>BKCP01004783.1:355170-373380 GCA_008636005.1 Striga asiatica
AAAAAAAAAAAAAAAAAAAAAAAAAAGGAAAGAAAAAAAGGCCATTTTCCTGGCTCAAATAGGGTGAACCCTATTTGCCCACATCATGTTTCGAGTTTTTCATAATTAGATCAACACATAATCTGCATATGGGGTGTGTGAGGGCATATTTGATTAAATGGTAAAAATACTCAAGTGTGGGCAGGTAGAATCAAATTATCCCTCTATGGGAACTTATATATCGATGCTATCAGAAAAAAAATTTACTTCTTTTTATGATAACATAAGGTAAATGTGGCTAGAGATTCATGCACATTATACAAACTCTTGACTTGGTAGTTAGGTATTACAAGATTAATAACAAGTATAATGATGTATATAAATATACGTAAAAAATATAATATTAAGTATAAAAGAATAAAAGATTAAATATCGTATTCACTAGATTTCAATTTCTCAATCAAATAAATATAAAACAGTCCAACTACCATTTAAAATATTAAGTTTTTAATTCAATACTTTAATAATTTTTCTTTTTTTTTTCTTTTTTTTTTTATTGTTTTGGNCTATTCACACGGCTAGAATGAAAACCTCTCGGCCATACCCACGCTCATGGGCCTAAATGTTCATGCCACGATTTTTCTTTTTCTTTTTTTTTTTCTTTAATATAAGATATGAATTATATCCTTCTAATTTTAGGTGTCCAATCCACTGACCAAGCCTAAAACCAGCATTAAGTCTTTCTTTCCCTGTAAATTTCAAAAGCCAAAGAATAATACGCAAATCACGATCAAACAAATTAACTAATTGCATTAGACTTCTTGTGGTAAGCTAAGCTTGATAAGCACTTTGGGTGAAAGCTGATAAATATTGCTTTTCCACTTGAACGGAAAACCTTGACCTTAGAATTTCTGGCAAACGCATAAAGGTTGTCACAAAACGTCCCAAAAATAAAGAAAAGTAATGGGAATTTGGTGAAATTAATGGAAATAAAGATAAAACGAGTATAATAAAGTAATGGAAATTTGGTGAAATTAATCTAAATGAGGATTCAAACTAGGTGCACTCCCTTTTACTTCCGACGTTATTTTCCTACCTGTATTCAACTGAAATGTTATAAGTCAACAAGTCTCTCTAATTATTAATTTAAATAGTCTACGTCCCTAATGAAAGAGAAGATTCGCACTTAACCGACTTGTAAGCAATTGTTTCACTTAATGAAATCGTGTTTAATTGATTGAACAAAACATTGACAACCAAAAATAATGATAGCATTTCCACTTAACAAAGGTGCAGTTAATATGACCATTAATTGCTGTGAAAAAAAATTAACATACCATTCAAAGTAAGTATTCAACTACGCAAACTCTTGGTTGGGATATATTACATATGTAAAGATTCAAACAATTTATATTTATTAAGGTTGTGTTAGGCAGTCATGATAAGAATTTGTGTTTACATTTATTGATTTTACTTGAGAAAGGACCCAAATGCGATGATAGGTTTAAAGAAAGAATATACAAATATTTTTCATTTTCAAGGATATCAACAGGTTGATTTGGTTGAAAATTTTCAATTAGGATTTCATTATTCTTGATCGAATCTATTTGTGTTTACATTTACTGATTTTACTACCCAAATGCAATGATAGGTTAAAGAAAAGAATATACAAATATTTTTCAATTTCAAGAATATCACCCAGTTGATTTGGTTGAAAATTTTCAAATAGGATCTCATTATTCTTGATAGAATATTTTGGGTAAATCTCATAATTCTATAAAATCTAAATCATAATATATTAAATATTCTTGAGTTGTATTTCAGTCCATTGGACATTTAAAAATTACAGTAGTAGAAAATTCACATTTCAATATTTCGCATTTACCCCCAAAATATGCTCAAGATGCACAGTATGTACCCGTCGCGTATGTTTTAAAAAAAAAAAAAGCAAAATTAAACACAATGCAAAGGACAAAATAGGAAATTCATAAATGAGAGTAACCGTGAAAAGTGAAAACCCGCCGTGATATTTGTCCCCTTTATCTCCGACCCACCGACGAAAAGGTCACTCAAACAGCCACGTAAGCCAACCATTCCGCCATCAACCACCACGTCACATCCACGCGCCGCCGGCAATCGTCACAACTCAGCTTTCTCCTCACAAGAACCACGCGCCGATCTAAATCGAAAAAGGCGCCTCAACTACCCGATCTCCGGCCCGACCTGAACCGGACCATGCCTCCCAACCCCGGCGGATCACCCGCTGTCTCGCCTCCCGCCGGAAATTCCTTCTGTTCCCAAATCGCGCTCCTACGCGGCGGCTCCTCCTCCTCCTCCGGCCCCTCCACCACCTTCCCGCTCCCCGACCGGAACGGTTTCCTACTCCCGTTATTAAAACAGAAAACTCTCATTACCTTTGCACAGAAACCGGATCTCCTCTCCCCGCCGCCGATCCCCGATTTCTCCGCCGTCGTTCCCTCCGTCCCCGGTGGATTCGCGCGGCGCCGGCCGCTCATCGACCGGACTCTCCCCATACACGAGACCTTCGGCGAACCCGGTTCGGCCTCCGTAACCGTCGTGTTTTCCCGTTTGGGGAAAAGCCCCGCGTTCGCCGCCTTGCAGGTCCTCCACTTCGAATCGGCGAAAGCCGCCTTCTGAGTCCTCGGAAGACCGATTATGGACGCCTTTGATTTGGCCGACGACCGCTGCGAATTCGATCCGCTCATGCTGTTGGGGTTCGAATTTCCCCTCGTCGAGTCCTTCCGCTCATACACGGCGTTGCGGTCGAACCAGTCGTGCTCCGCGTCCTTCGGCAGCAATAACGATTCCGGCGGGAAATCCGGCTCTGAGGCGCCGGCGGCGCGATCGTCGGTTACGGAGCCGTTTATCGCCGTGCCGCCTACCACCGCCGCCTGTCGGGTGGTTATGTCGCGGTTGTCAGGCCCGGCGGGGCCTAGGGTTTCAATATCGGCTTGAGTCATTTGAGAGGAGGTATAGAGAGAGAGAGAGAGAGGTGCAGATGAGAGAGAAAGGAGAAGACCATGAAAAGTCTGCGGCAACGCAAGTGAATATTTATGCTGACCAATCACTCACACTCTAATCTATGTTTAGATTAAAAAAATAAAAAGGAAAATATATACAGGCCTTCATTTTGTTTATAAATCACTAATGAACTCAAGAATAATAATTTCTATGTATTTTTTAAATTTTTACTTAGCTTAGTTCGTTAAAATTTAAATTCCACATTCCACTAGTAACGTAATACGTAAGCTTAATTTAAACTCGTTTATTGATGTGATTATACAACGATCCAAGCTCTATGCTGTTCAATAAAAATTGAATTCAAACTTGAGCATAATTGACTCATTCTCATTTACATCTCTAATTATATGGTATAGTCATGTCTCAATAATTGATTAGTTGATATTTGCTATTTTCTTGTGGTTGGTATTGTATGTATCAATAATTGATAAGTTGATGTTTGTTACCTTTGTCTTGTTTTTACCAATTATTTTACAAATGATTTACTAATTTGTTTAATTTACATATTTACTTATTCATGTATGCGGATATGAAATTAATTGAAAGGGCAAAGCAATAAGTTGGAATTTCGATGTGGGTTATGTGGGGCTTTCATTTATCTGTCTGCTAACATTGTGTTGACCGATGATGGCTTCTTTTTTAATATTGATGTAAACTTTTTTGAAATGAGGTTGAAAATTCATGCCAATTTAGAAAAAGAAGAAAGAAAAAGGAAAAATGAAAAAGGTATTATAAATCATAATATGACAATTGATGACCCGATTGAGCTCCCTGATATCCCGATTGAACTTGATGACCCGGTCACCGAAAATAAAGCGGTCCATGGTAGCATTGTTGGCTTGCAAAATGGGTCGAGAGGTTCTCTCGGTATTAGCACTCTACGATCATTTCAGTAAAGGTTCTAGAGGAAAGTGGAGGCAATAAATAGTTGCGGATGATAATAAATAAGTGAAATAAGAAAATAAGCATACTCTTACCCTCTATTTATAATGGTGACATTACCTTAATTGTTGTCTTGGTGCCAAGAAATGGTTGCCCGAAAGTACAATGAACTGCCCCAACGGGCTATCCGAAAGGGACAACTGGTTGCCCGGATGAGTTGCCTAAGATTTGTTTTTATCTTAATGACTAGGATTATCTTAATGCATTCACACTTCACCGTTATCCTTTGAGTCTTCAACTGTTAAACTCATTTAGGCCATTTTGCACACTTGGGTCGTGTTTTAAGTGATTTCAGCACTCGTTTGGGTCGTTCTGGTCATTGAGTCCCTTTTGGTCACTTTGGGTCATTTCAACACTCTTTTGGGTCGTTATGCCCATTAAGTCCCTTTTGGTCATTTTAGGTCGTTTCAGCACTCTTCGGGTCGAGTTTCACGGCCTTGATTCGTTTTGAGTCAAGTGGGACATTGGGTCGCTTTGAGTTGAATTTAGGTAGCATAGCACTTTAGGTCATATACTAGAGCTTAGGCCGCACGTTATGTTGCATTTTAACTTTTAGGTCGCACATATGTCGCATTTAGGACTTCGGGTCGTTTATTAGATCGCATATTAGGACTTCAGGTCATTTAACACATGTTTGGGTCGTTCGGGTCGAATGGTTTTCTTAGGAGATCATGACCTGGTTGTCTTGGAGACTCGGTTGAGTTGACTAAGTCGAATGGTCTATATCTAATTGTATTCGTATCTATATCACCTAGTCCACCCTCCCCCTGAGACGTACTTTATGTGAGCTCAGGTTGTAACTAACTAAAAAGTATGGTCAGCTTGTTGTCTTGTCAGGTACGAAAAAGTTGTCAAATGTATTCAATGTGAATGCGAAAGGACCTCTTGAGGTTTAAAAAAGGTACCTCGTACAACGTGCGATTGATTGGACTCCTACAATCTAGACCCTTGATCCATTCCCTAATTCAAGGGCTCCAAATAGCTAGGGTAAATATAAATATCTCCACCCTCCCAAAGGGGCTATTATTTTCAAAAAGTCGTCTCTCTTCTTTCTTCTTCCCAACGTGATTTCTTAGTTAGTGACATTGAACCAATCAATAGTTTCACCCGCTAAACAAATATGTATATCTTTTATAGTTCTGTGTCATATATTTTCAAATTAATAGTTTCACGAGTGAAACAAATATTCCAATCAATGTGCACCTAAAACTTGTAACGAAGTTTAGAATCTATTGCGACAAGCGGTGAATTAAATCACTCAACTATATAGTTTACCGTTGGCGCCTACATTATTTGGTTTAGAATCTTTCGAGACACGTGTCAAATCAAACCAAGCAACGATAATTCAAAATTTCGCGCACTCAATTTCAAACTTGTTAACAACCAACACTTTAAATTGAACCAACAAATGAAAGTTCAAATTCCCCACACACTCAACTAACGACTTTTTAAACATGACTTGAATGATTTAATGTCAATTAAATGTTACTTCGGTTCAATATTTGCAATAATTTTTTCAAATTTACCACCGAGTATTAGAAAAGAAACAACTTTTTTTTTCCCTAAATTTATAATAAAAAAAACATAATCAACAATGCAGGATGTAACACTACATTTATTTGGTCATTTTTTTTATATATATATTTTGTTGCTACTGTGAACTATCCAACATTATTATCAAATTATCATCAGATAATTAGGTAATTAACATAACACGCAGCAATCACAAATCACAATTGGCTCATTTGTTGTGCAATAAAAATAAAAAAGCACTGTTGAAAGAAAAATCGGACTCATGTTATATTGGTCTGGCTGAGTAGAGTATTTATAATTTGTTGACGCTCAGTCTCACCACACTCTCTCAGTCTCCGGCCACCGCCACACATTATACACCCACACTGAAATTCAGTTCTCTTGACTTCATCTCGATCTTTTAGTCATGGTAAGAAGGGAGAGGCGAATAAGAACGAGAAAGAGATCGAGAACGTGAGCCTTTTGTTATTTTTTATTTTTTTCGAATCAATTGAACTCAGTAATCGGTGTCAGCTTTCTTTTGATGTCAATTTTCGCTTGCAATGATGTTTTATTTATGTATCAATTGTTTGGTTGGTTTGTCTCGGCTTAAGAGAATGGGATCTGAGCGATTTGTGTTTGAACTGGGATTTTATCTGATTTGGCCACCTTTCTAATATTTATATCATTGAATAAAATCAATTGAGCTCCCGTCTGTTTGCATGTCCTTCTTGTTGTTTGAGAAGTGTTGATTTGTGATTAAATTGAAAGATGTTATTAGATTTCAGGGTCTCAGGAGATTTTGGTTGCAATGGTTTTCTTAATCATGTGTTTGATTGGTTTCTAGCCGCTTAAGAGGATGAGGTCTGATTGATTTGTGTATGAGCTGGGATTTTATCTGATTTGGCCACCTTTCTCCTATGTATCATCCTTGAAAAAAATCAATTGAGCTCTTGGCTGTTGCATGTCACTAATCTTCTTTGAGAAATGTTGATTTGCAATTAAATTGAAAAATGTTATTAGATTTGAGGGTCTCAAGAGCTTTTGGTTGCAATAGTTTTACTTTTATTAATCATGTGTTTCATTAGTTTTTAGGGGGTTCAGAGGATGAGATACGATCAATTTGTGTATGGGACGGGATTTTATCTGATTTGGCCACCTTTCTCTTACGTCTTACAACAACAACAACAACAACATACCCAGTATATTCCCAACATTCCCAACAGGTTGGGGTCTGGGGGGTTAGTTGTACGCAGACCTTACCCTTGTAATTATACAAGGAGGCTGTTTTCGTAGCGACCCAAGGTGCATTGCGCCGTTTGATATTTTTTTTTTATTTCTAGAATCTTCACTAATAGTAGAATCTTCACTAATAGAAGAAGCACTAGAATTTAATTGAGCCATTTTGATCTAGTCCATTATTAGCACTATGCCAGGAGAATTGTCAACAACGACTCTTCCAACTCCATTTGCAATGGAGCTATTGAATGTTTGCATGCCTCTCTTCTTCTTTAAAAAATGTTGTTTTGTGATTAAATTGAAAAATGTTATTAAATTTGAGGGTCTCAAGAGATTTTGGTTGCAATGGCTTTCTTAATCATGTGTTTGATTGGTTTCTAGCAGCTAAAGAGGATGGGATCTAATCAATTTGTCTTAATCATGTGTTTGATTGGTTTCTAGCAGCTAAAGAGGATGGGATCTAATCAATTTGTGTATGAGTTGAGATTTTATCTGATTTGGCCAGCTTTCTCTTATGCTTATCTGTAAAAAAGATGATTAAGCTCATGGCTATTTGCATGTCTCTCTTCTTCTTTGAGAAATGTTGATTTGTGATTAAAAGGAAAGTTGTTGTTAGATTTGAGGGTCTCAGGAGAATGAGATTCAATTTATCTTTCACGCATTGTTATCTTATTAATTTAGTTAGTTAGTTCTAATTGTTATTTANTTGAATTCTGTAATTGGCATCTGGATATTACATTGTATTTGTTATTTGTTTTGTTTGTCTTATTCTGTGTCGTGAATGAGAAGAACATTTTCAAGGTGACAGGCTTGTAATAATATTTAATATTGACTACAGTTGATTGTCTCAAGAGAATGATATTCAATTATCTTTCACGAACTGATAGTTTTCCAACTTAGATAAATCTTCTTCTTCTTCTTTTTTTCTCCCCTCTAAAAATGAAAGAACAATTGAAACCAGTAATTGGTTTTTGCCTTAATTTATTTACAACTTTTTTTTTTTTAATATAAATGTGTGTAGTTGACTTGTAATTGAGAAATTATAGGGTGAAGTGTTTGTGATGATTATACATGCGACTAGCCTTCATTGTTTAAAATGAGATTCAATTACTTCCTCAATAAGTAGTTTCTCCAGTTTCTTAAGTTCGATATCATTGTCTGCATGATTAAATTAATTAATTATTATTTTCCGTGTCTTATCTTCATTTGTACTTGACGACATTTCCGGGTGAAGATTTTGTAATAATCATGTATGTGGCTACTGGTCAGTTATCAACGTCTCAAGAGAATGAGATTATGTGAAGTTTGCATGAGTTGAGAAATTCATCTGATTTAGCAAGCTTTTCTTAGTGCATAACCATTCGAAGTCCTCATATAGGAATACATTGTTTGTGTTCCTCATTCCTTATTACTTTTACTTGTTTATTGTCGTGTCCAATCCTAAATTACAATTGAACCGCATTCCACTTCAGCCATGATTCTGAATCATGATACATGAGCCGCAGTCTTTTTCTAATTCATTCATAAGACAACATACATGATTGGTTCCCAAATATGACAAAAGTCCAGGCCTTTGCATTTGCATTTATTAAAGAAAGTTTGTGTTGGGTTTATACTAGCTAGAATCTCATATCTTTTCCAAAGGGTTAATAGATTATATTCAACTGCATTAATCATACTAGAAAATCGGCTTTTTATCCATAGATTTGCCATTAGACGGCCTTTCACTCTATTTTCTAATGCCACGTGTTTCGTTCAGCGACACTAAATGCTACAACAACCCTTATTACCGTCGTCATTATTTTGATCCTGTCGAGTCTTTTTTTTTTATAGATTGACAGACATCACGAGGAGGGAAAACCAGCGGCAGGAACGCGAAGAGCGTGACATTCCCCCAGAGGTCCTGGCATTAGTCATCTCCCGCCTCAACCTCAGAGGAAACATACGCGCCTCCGCCGTCTCCACCCGCTGGCTGGCGGCAGCCATCTCAATCCGGCAAGTCAAGTCCCCACCTCTGCTCATGCACATCCCGAAGAAGGGAGATTTCTACGAGTTTTACGACCCGTCATCTTCCACCTCCTATGTCATTGATCTCCCCGAGATCCAACGGTCCCGGGTCCTCTACTCCAGTGACAGCTGGCTCCTCCTCAACAACCCCGTCTCACTAGACCTCTTCTTCTACTGCCCGTTTATCCGGTGCACCCATCAAATCCCTCGGCCATGGGAAACGACCATGCCCCTGACCACCGCCTTTACCTCATCCCCTCTCTCCACCAACTGCACCGTCTTCTCTCTCTTCCAGACCATAAGCATCATCACCGTCGCCGTGTGGCGGCGTGGCTGGACCCACTGGAAGACGAACAACTTGCCGAGGCCCCTTCAGTACTTCTACAGTCCGTGGGTTCAGATCGCCTACAGCGGCGGCTCGTTCTACTGCCTGAGCCTGGAGGGTCAGCTGGGGGTGTTCGAACCCAACAGCTTCGCGTGGTCTGTCCACTACATTATGGCCCCTGTCTGCGGGGGGTTAGTGGGTGAGAACCCATGGGAGGCGAGGTTCATGGCCGAGCTCGAAGGGGAAGTTTACGTCGTGTGCACGGGCCCGGGGCCCGGCCCAGTCGTGTATCGGGTGGGCTCGGAGGAAGGGAATGAGTGGCTACCGGTGAGGTCGCTGGAAGGGGTGGCGCTGTTCGCCAATGATTTGACATCTCTCGCGAGGGCAGACGTGGGGACTCCCACGGCGGGGAGGATTGTCTTCTCCAAAGTGAAGCTTTACGGGGCCAAGTGTGTGATGTACTCTCCTGGCCAGGGGAGGTACTACCCGGACGCTAAGATGAAGCTTGACTGGAGAAGAGAGGAGCCATATCGAAGCATATGGATCGACGTGCCAGAAATCACCCCGGAGTTCAGGTAAGGGTTATTTACTGCATGGGTAAAAGTGGTGGTGGAGGTGTATTTTCATGTTATTACTTTTGATTTTGATGTTGCTTGCCAGGGGTGTCGAGTTGGGATCGCCGGATGGTGATGGTGCGGCAGCTGGCGGCGGCGATGAATAGGTATCCGTCCGGAGCTGGCCCTGTTTCCGCAAATGCTGTTTATTTCCTTTTTAATATTGACCATGCAGGGTCCATGAGTTGCAGACTCGAATGCATAATATTGCTTTTCCATCTTTAGGAAACTATTTATCTATAACTTTCTAAAACTTCTGTGTGTAGACGCAAAGGTTACATGGTTTTCTTTGACGTATAAGTATCTATACTTTCTGCATTTAATTAATTTGGAAGTTGTGATGGCATATCTTTTATTAAGTAAGATAAGTATGTTTGAACTGTGTTGTTATTGGTGCCACAGTCCACACAGGCTATATCCGCTGATTGGTCTTGGCATCACTTCTGCGTTTCTATTCATTTGTTTGAATAATTTTAATAGTACATATGATTGGAAAGTTGGGAAGTTGCATTATGGTAATAATTTTTCGTGTGTTAGGAGTGAGTTATAAGACAGAGAGAAGTCTTATCTTTTATTTAAACTACACATATATCTATATTTTCATAAACTTTAGTGCTATTATGATCTTGTCTGCATTTTTTATTAAATAGATGTGATAAAGTAGGGTTATAATAATAACTGATAGTATTGCAGAAAAGATTTATCTGGGATGTAGGAGGAGGATGACATTGTTGTTTGGGTCTTGATGACTAGATATATTTGAAATGTTAATATTACCCTATAATTGGAAAGTGGTATCCTTTTCTTCTTTAAGGAGTCAATGATAGGAATATGTTAGAGAAATCTTATTCTTTATTAAAAAGATATATATCCACATTAAAATATTTTTAGTGATGTCTTGGGGTCTTGTTTGCTTTTCCTGATTGAGTAGATGCAATGTTTTAGGATTAAGTAGGATGACACTAATAACATGGAGATACAAAAGAAATGTTAGAATATAAAATTATAATTTTCGGAGTTCGTGGTGGATAACAAATTTTCTTTTGGGTGTTGATGACTAGATATATATCTGAAGTGTTAAATATAACCTCAAGAGGTTTGGATAAACAAAAAGATACATGAATACGTGACCAGGAGATAGTGGCAAAGTTTAATTTGATTAGATAGCAGTTACAAGGAGTACTTTAAGTTTTTGGATGTATGTCTGGGTAAGCAATTAATGCATACGAAAGACTTGAATGAAATGGCCACAAATTATGAAATGAACTTATTGTTTTTACCATGTTTTTGTGGATCTTTGGAAGATGCTATTACGTTATGTTAATACTTAATAATTGCTCTTTGAAATTCTTGGTATATAATTACACCACCTCTGTTGCAAAGATGGATATAAAATAATATCCAGGGCAAAGATAGAAATGTAATAACACCTCCAGTGTGCAGACAATGCATATAATAACTGGTGCAATATATATATATATATATATGTGTGTGTGTGTGTGTGTGTGTGTGTGTGTGTGTGTGTGTGCGTGTGTGTGTGTGTAACTCACCACCTCCGGTGCAAGCATATATGATTATGTCGAGTATGGATTTTTTTGTCATGAGCAACGTATCCTGCTTTCACGTGGTTATCTAATGAATCTACATTCCACTTTCCTAAATGAGGCCTTGTTTTGAACACAAAGTCAACAAGAATGAAATTTGAGAGAGTCATGATTAGAAAATAGACAAACCATGGTTTGAAATGGGGAATGGGCTGGGGGCCCAGTTACAGTAGTTGGTCTGAGTTGGTGAACCATTTAAGGAGTTTTAAGGGTCCGTTTTACCGACATATGCTGTTGTTTCGACCTTGTTTCTTCTTTATTATCATTATGAGTAACTTTGTGCACAGTTAATTTGATTTTTCTAATAATTTAGATACCATCTTTGCCGAAATCTTTATTTGTTAAATACTAGGATTTATGATATCACCTTTTATAGTTTTTACATGGTTTTATCATTACAGTTGTTGGCCCACCAAAAAAAAGTGAGGTGCATCGGCTTTAAAACAATGAGGTTCTTAGCTGTAGGCTTTAAATGTGAGTTGATTTATTTTCATTTTAATCAACAATTTTACGTATTATTCTGTCCTTTTTGACGCTACCTTTGGAAATTTGGTATTTAGACGCTACCTTTGGAAATTTCACTATCGGTATCCAATGCGTTAGATGCCTTTTCAGTTATCATTGGACTAATGTAATGTGAGTCGGCTTTAAACGATCGCCTACGAGTACAGTGAGGTCATTGACTTTAGATAAGATGGGGCTCTCACTTGCTTGTTGCCTCCTAGTTGCGTTGCCAAGTTTGAAATTCCCTGTAGTTGTCGTGGTGCAAATACTGAAGTTCCTGTATATGTTGCAAATAAAGAAATTCACTTATGCTTACAGATATACTATGCTGGGTTTCTGGAAGTTGCCATTTTTGTTATTTCCTAATCTTAATTCCAATTAGAAAATATCGAATTACATGACGTATGAAATATGAAGTTGGTCTAAAAATATTTATTGAGATTTAGGATGCAATGACTATTATATGAGATGTTGACATGTAATAATAATATATTCTAAAAAGATGTATGGTAACAGAAAATATGATGCATAATTATTACAATTCTCAGGGCTGTTGTCGTGAACTTTCTTTTGCTTCTTTATTGTATACTTCAGAACTATATACGGAATCTAATTCTTTACAATTTCTCTTACTAAATGACAGGGACCACATAATTAAGACTCTGCAGTTGTGCAAGGGGGAAGTCCTTTTGCTCGACTTGATAGCCTGCATATATCAAGGCATCCAGGTAAACTTCATGGGGCAAGCTCATTCTGCTTCTCTTTAGCTGTCATCTGATTGTTAATGTTGCCTTTTGGTTTTCAGGGATGATTTAAATGGAGGATGTGGCATTATGCTCGATAATTCATTCCGCATGATACTGAGATGAAGCATTTTTAAGAGGTATTCAATCTTTGAGCTGTTTAAGCTAATTATTGCTATTTGCATATTCTCATTTGTATACGTCCATGCGGTATGCTACCCGCAATTCTAGAAAATTTTTGCTGGTAAATTATCTCGATAAATACCACAAACCAGAATGTTTAGAATAATACCATTTCTCGAAATCTTGTTCTGTATATCCTGTAATTTATAAAATCACCATGTTTAGTTATTAACATGGTTATGGACTAATTTAATATGAGTTGGCCTGATACAATAAATTATGCTGCTAATATGGAGCAGATATAGAAGATCATTCAAATGTGGGGAAAATATTGAAATTTACTATTATGCTTACTGCTATTCCTAATTTCGCTTCTGGAAAAATTGACTTGTATGGTATCTCCTTTATACCCACTCTAATTCCGATATGAAAATATCAGATTCTCCTTTCTGTAATTTAACAATGTCGTATGGAACCTGAAGCTAGCCAGAATATATATGTTTATACTTGTATATGTATGTGTCTGTTATATAAAAATAATGGACCTGTAGGGGCTCCGGGGGACAAAACGTGGCATCCATTCAATATCTGGGAAGGTGAAAGAACTTGTATGCACGGACCTTAATCAAGTTTGAATTCTCTTAAGAAAAAAAAAAGGCACAACATTAGGATTAAACCGAGTTGATGTCTTGCTACTTTGGTTGTTGTTATCTGATGTGGAAATGAAATATTTAATAAACTTTTGGTGTGTTTATTCAAACAAGAGAAAACTCAATGTAGACTATTTTTTTGTTAATATAATTTTTATAAATATAGCCTATTACCCTTTTACCTTTTGGTGTGTTTATTCGAACAAGAGGAAACTTAATTTAGAATACTTTTTTGTTAATATTTTTTTTTTTAAATGTAGCCTATGACCTTCTTACCTGATTACAATATAAAAGTAAAATTAGTGGACTAAGTTGATGGAAAAGATTCCAGTCACCCTCAAAGAGATTAGTTTCCCAACATATTGTTATGAATTGTGATACCAGAACATTTTTTGGCATGCACTGGGCTATGAATTAAATTTTTAAATTGAAACAGGGTTTCAGAACATTGATTTAGTTTCTTCTCTTGGGTGAACGTAATGTTGGACTTGCATTATGTAGCTTTCCCCAATATGCTAAAGACATGGTTTATTGTACTATGGAATCTAGTTATTGGAAACTGTATTTTTTGTGCTTGAGACATTTGACTATGAAGCTTTGTCAATAGCATCTATTAGGGAACTGGTGAAGTTCCTGTATCACCTGGTGAGTAAGTCAACAATGGATAGCAAATGTAGTTTTTCTTCAATAATGCAGCAAATTAAGGATACAGTCAAAATGAGGGCGTGAACCCACTACACTGGTGTTCGTTGTGGTGAGAGATCCCTTTCCACTTACATTTTGACTATGAAATTTGATTTTTTGGATCAATATGACTAAGATTTTCTTAATTTTCGAGCTGTCCACTTTTTCAATGGGTATTCATTTGTTTTCATTTTTTATTTTCCGCACTTTGTGCAGTCAGCCAGAAATCTTGATGTTAGTGCGTGAAGAATGTTTAGAGGAGTAATGCTGCGTCTCTTCTACCTGACAGGTAAGAGGTAATATCACTAGCTAAAACTTCTGTGTGGAAATTAAATGTGCAAATATTACATGCTTAGGGTATTCCCAAATATTTATTTGATCAAGGTCAGTCCATGTGATATATTGCTCCATAGTTTGAAAAATGAAAGTAAAAACAGTTAGGGATGAAACTTTCTTACTTGGAGTTTGTGACAGCAGGTCAAAATCTGATAGAAAGCTAAAAATGGACACAATAACAATTATTACCCTTGAGATATAGCCCAAATATAATAAAAGAGGTAAACCAACATATCCTCCTTTAGTTACGGAACTCCTTGACATATTTTGACCATGTTCATTTACATCTCATTCAAGGAGTAATTTTGTTAAACAAATATAAACCTCAAGAAATGAAGAGAATATTTTGTCTCCATCTGAGTTAAAAATTACAAGTTTATTCGCCATTTACCATTACAATGTAAGAATCGGGATCCTGTCTCTTCATGGGGAGCTGTAAATTAGGCTCATGGCAGCCACTTGGACCAAGGTTAGTTTTTGGCTTACTGAAATCGTATATCTTTGATTTGATTTTGGGATGTTATTTAGCGACATGCTCAATGATAAATCAATTGTTTGATTATATTTTGATGTACCCGTGACAAATCTATGTATCATCATTTCTGTTGCGTGCTTGTTTCAGTTTCAATCTTACTGATGTTTGTGTTCTTTTCTGCTTGCCACTTTTTGGTGGTGGCAATGGACCTAAGTATGTAGTGGCAATACATCAGATATAGGTTTGGGTTCAATTCCTTGGAGGTAAATTTGGATATGCTATTCTTTTGGGGGCTGAAACAGTATTTTGAAAACCTTACTTAATTTTTTTCCTGTTGAGAAGCCTTATAGTTGCATAGCTTTCGAGGTTTTATCCTATTGTAAGGTTGATTACAAAAATCACAAGTACCCATTTTACAAACACCCATTCAGGATTTTTTTTCCTAACAGCGACAGAATATCTAGGAGACTAGGACATTTGTTTGGTAAAATACAAATCTCTAGGTCGTGGTGCGTTAGGGATACTGTAATTTTTTAAGATAAATGGACTCTGTTGTGAATTGTGATTGGGTTAATATGCATGGGTGGCTTTGTGTCTTCCCTTTATTATTACTATATTCCTGTATTGAACTTCTATTCCAATGTGTTATATTTGTACTTTTCGTCCTTTCCTATGATTTATCCTTTTATAACTATATTTGGTTCTGTTGTATTTGTTCGAATTTGTAAATTACCTTAAGTTGTGGTTTGATTTGGCTGTAGTAACTTTCTTGCCTTAAGTAGTAGATGAAAACTATCAATGAGAGATTCTGAGAAAAGGGCTTTCCTCCTTTAGCGGCAATGCAAGTGGACTCAGCCCATCTATCAATTATTTATCTGCTTGTATTTATTTATTTTAAGCTATGGAGCTCAGTGATTGCCAGTTGATTGGATTTTTGTCTTTGATGAATTTCTTAAATGTTAGGAATTTGTTTAATTAAACATGCTCCCTTTGTCTCTCTAAGTCGATCGGACTATGTGACTGGTGTATGCGCGTTCTTTCCGTTTTAGCGACTCATTTGGATTTGAAAGCGGGAGGAACATAATTTACCAAGTTAAGGTGCTGTGCTCAACAGATTGAGATCTATTATTTTGTTGGGTTCTGCAGTGCATCTATTTTCAAGCCTCTCTTGGCGAAAGACATTTTGACATCTTCAATTGTGTTTCTGGTTTGTGCCTTTCTTTATTATGTTATATTCTACTCATTAGTCAATTTTTTTTTTTTTTGAAGTTAAACATAGATTAATTAAAGTGCCGTTCAACTTAGCCACAATTCCGTGTTCGATAAGAGTTGCATTTTTTTTTTTCTCTTCATATTAATTTTTTGAAACGTACATGTTTTGCTAGCTCAGATCTCCATGTGTTCCATGACATTTTTATTGGAATCTTATGGCGGCGCCTCTTTTTGCGCTGATGAAGCACGTTGGTTTTAAACAAATCATGGTTCATAGTTCTCGATTTAAAATACAGCAAACTCTATTTGTTTTCTTCATAAGTAATGATTTTGTGTACATCACAATCAGTTAGTATTTAGAAACTACATCTGTCATTAAGAGTTATCTCTCTCAAAATCTCATTTCTATACTCTATAATATATGATGTTCTTCTACATTGCCTGGGTATAATTGCGGCTCCTTCTACTTCTTCAGGCATGGAAACTTCTTCTACCACACTTCGTGCTCCACCTCCCACTTCCTTGAGCTGCTTCAAATCCGTGGATCCTCTGATTGCTACTCCAGCCACCCGTCCTTCGATCCACGATCCTCTGAAGTTGTGAGTTTTGCTAATTTCTTTGTTTATTATTTTCCTTTTCATGGGAAGCAATTGAACATAGTGATTTTATGCCTTCATGTCTTGTTTACATCATTTTTTTTTTTCTTTCATATTAATTCCATATTCATATCTGAAAGCTCAGATATTCCCTGGGTTTCATGACATTTTTTTTTAAATCGAGCCAAAAAATATCCGCTCCGCACTTGGCTACCCGGCTGAAATAGAGATTGCAAGAGTAAATATTCGCCCGTGAAACTTTCTTTGATGATGTCACCTCCTTGTGTGCCAAGTAGTTACTTCTCTTGCACTGATTAGTATCTCTAATAAGAAAAATTTTGCGCAACTGACATTTTTTTTGTTTTGTGCATGACTTGCGCACCCGGAGGTATGTATTTTAAATAGTACTATTAATTTCTGTCCTTTTTCCCCCTAAAAAAGAGACATATGATAATTGAGCTTCTTATTGGACTAGCGGAACATGCAATCAATCTGAATTTGGAGCGTGGCGGGGAATATTGTCTTCAAGGCGAGAAATACATACAACCTACATGCATAACACTACTTTATTCATCTAAATTTCATACACTTTACCTGTTTTCTATATTATCTTCTCCAAAGTGAAGTTCCATGGGTAAAAAGTGTCGGTGGAGGTGACTTCTCATGTTATTACTTTTGATTTGATGTTATTTCTTATTTAATATCGACCATGCAGGGTCCATGAGTTGCAGACTCGAATACATAATATTGCTTTCCGTCTTTGGGAAACTATTAATCTATAACTTTTTAAAACTTCTGAGTATAGACGCAAAGTTTGCATGGTTTTCTTTGACGTATAAGTATCTATACTTTCTGCATTTAATTAATTTGGAAGTAGTGATTGCATTTAATTCATTCCAAAGCGCCCTGCATCTCTTTACCTCAGCTCCTCCATTTCTCGGCTCATTTTCACCACCTCAGCTTTCCATGTGTTCATGACATTTATATTGGTATCTTGATGATGTCACCTCCTTACGCGCTAAGTAGTTGCTTCTCTTGCACTGATTAGTATATCTATATTGTTAGCAAAATATTATTAGATGATTACACAATAAACATTTGATTCCAGAGAAGACTCTATGCTGTAATTTCAGCATTCGGAAAATTACTCATTGGATCCAAACCTTCTTCTTCGGAGCGGAAACGAACGTGGCCAAGCTATCGAGTCCCTTTGACCTCAACATCTGCCGCACACACTGAAAATTCCTCTCTAAGTTTTGTCATGGTGTGAAAGACGAGGAAAATGAAAACACGAGCCTTTTTCTAATATTTTCTTTTCTCTCGAACCAGTTGAACTAAATAATTGGTGCGTGCATGTCATTTTAATTTTACATATTACCTGAGATATATAGGCAAACATTCATAGAAAGGAGATTACATTTGACTGTGAATGACTATGGTCCGAGTCTTGGATGAGACGATTCAAATATGATGGATTTTCTATTAAAATTTATATTATCTCAAGGGATGGTAGGTAGATTGTTATAATATATATTGTTATTGGTGGGTCATACCAAAAATATTTAAATGTTGGAAGTTGATTTATTGATAGTAATGATTGGATATGCGTGATTCAAAATGGTG
>BKCP01004783.1:378820-443428 GCA_008636005.1 Striga asiatica
CCAAAAAAAAAAAAAAAAATCAATCAACATTCACAATTCAAACAACATTTGAGCTCCTTTTGTAATTATGTCAAGTCTCAAGGATAGTATTTGGAGTGATTATTCATAGCGTTGCTATACTATATATAGGTTATGTTTGGTAAACCTAGCTGATAAGCTAACTTATAGCTTTTAAGTGAATTTCGAGCTTATAGCTGATAGCTTATGACTTATGGTTGAAAAACTAGCTAATATGATAAAAGCGTTTGGTAAAATTAGCTGTGATAACTAGCTGAAATAAAAAATGCAATGGATTTATTTGAAAAGCTACTCAAGGAAGCTTATGAGATAAGCTCGAGCTTTTTAAAAAAGTTATCCTACCAAACCAAACTTATTTGAATACAGGAAGCTAACGTTTGGTACACAAATAAGCTAGCTTGTAGCTTATTTGGTTAGCTTATAAGCTTCCTATATTTAAATAAGATTCGTTTGGTAGGACGAGCTTATTTGATAAGCTTCTTTGGATAGCTTTTCAAATAAGCTCGTTGAAAATTTTATTTCAGCTAGCTTATCAGCTAATTTTACCAAACACATTTATCATATAAACTAGCTTTTCAGCTTTAAGTCATAAGCTATTAGCTATAAGCTCGAAAATTACTTATCAGCTATCAGCTAGTTTTACCAAACGTATACAAGCTAATCACATAAGCTATAAGCTATATGTTTACCAAACGCAGCCATAGACTACAGCTACAATGAATTTTGTACACGTTTTCTATTTTTTTGATTGATTCTTTTTCAAAAGATTGATCACTGTATGGTCAGTCTTTCAAGTTTCAAAGAATAGTATTTTATTCACTTACAGGACATATCCAATTCTGCCATCAGGCATAAGCATGGGCATCATGGCCATGCCAGGAGAAGCTCCCCTTCCATAGAGCAGTGGCTGCAATACGGCATATCAAATATCAGACAATATAGCTACACAGAATAAAATTATACGGTATCACATAAGCTAGGTGGCAGATAAATTTCGATAGTGAATGGTTAACAGATAGAAAAGAAAAAAAAAAAATAGAGAGAGGACTTACTTGTGGAAAGCCTGCACCAGGATATCCGGCACCTAAAGCCCCATAGCCAGGTGTCAAACCATATCCCATGCGAGGTGGGTAGGTTGGTAATAGAGCTGGTTTTTGAGAACTTGATATCCCGCTCGTTTTCTGATCTGCCTGAGGCTTCGCGAGAGAGCATTCTACAACTTGCCCTGTCAGATAAAACCCAAAACTAGGATAAGAGTAGAAAAAACTCGTTTCTATTGGAGCATTACAACCATGGACCAGCGAAATTACTATCCACTAGGAGTTTTGAATAGTTACCATCAAGTTCATATTTCTCGGTGTTCTTTAGAGCTTTCATAGCGCTTGACCTGTCGGCAAAGTGAACAAAACCGTATCTGCTTTTCTCGTGTCCTGGTTTAGCTGGAGGAAGAACAACTTTGGTAATCTTCCCATGACGTTCAAACAAGTCGATAAGCTGATCTTGAGTTACATCTTTTGGCAAGTTCTTTACATAGACAGCTTTGATCTGTACAAGCACGAGCCTAATCAGTATCTTACAGACTACATGGAATTTCTTTCCAGCAGACCAGAATTTATAAGAATAAATTATTAATAAAAGGTGACTGATGTGCTCCAAGCTTGCCCAGTGCCTTTACTTTCACTTTACGAATCTAACCTGAGGATTTCCTCAGGTGACTTTTTGGAAGTCGTTCCAGAAATTTAACAGAACAAACCTACACATGCATACATCATACTAGGTCCTAATTACGATAGGATCACCAATGAGATGCAAGAAACATTTCATACTAGATTGTAGCAGGGAAACTAACCATCTAGAAAGGTCAAACCACACATGAAAAAATAGCAAGGAAAAAAACCTGCGAAGACGAAGATTCTGCATTTTTTGGATCTGCCCAGCTCACAGTTGGAGCATTGTCCTCAAGTTTAAATTTTGGATTAGACATCTTTTCCCTTGAATACTCAGCACAAGCACTATTATAATACTCGATGAAAGCAAATCCACGGTTCCGACTAGAGTTTTGAGGGTCCTACAAAAATAATATACATGTAATACCATTGACATATAAGATATATCAGGATTAACTGCATCAACTAGACAATTTAGAAAAAGATGAACAAGGCCAAAATAGAAAATAAATAAATAAATAAAATAAAAAAATCTAACCTTTAAAAGTTCGACAGCAACAACCCCAGGCCCTACTCTATTCACAACTTTCTTCATATCCAACTCCCCCCAGTTTCTGGGTATATTACCAATAAACAACTTATTTTTTGCTTGGGATGATGAACACTTCACCTTTTTCCCCTGAGAGTTTTACAGAACACATATCAATAAACAAACCCAACATCCTGAACTAACATGACAATCAACAGGCATTCGCTCAAATTAAAATAGTTTTCCTTATGTATCATTATGCATGTTAATATATGTCTGTATGTAGAGGTTAACAAACTGATTACCTTCAACTCAGAACCATTAAGATCCTTAATAGCCTTAGAAGCTAGTTCCTTTGTCCTGAAGGTTACAAAGGCATATCCCTTGCTTTCTTTCGAGTCCTTTCCCTTCATTATTCTAACCTGCCAATATATGCAGGTCCATGCAAATTACATATTTCGAATGACAGAGTAAAAAATGAGAGGAAAAAAATGCTCTATGAGAATGCAACTAATGTTTACCTCTGTAACTTCGCCAATAGATTCACAAAAGCGCCTGAGGTCACCTTCAGATGTAACAGGTGTAATCCCACCAAGATACACCTCTGAACCATGTGGAGGAAGTGCAAGAAGCTCAGCATGTTTCTTTTCTAACTCCTCATCAGCTTCAGAACTTTCCATGTCATCGTCGCCAACAGGCTCCTGTCCGACATCTCGTCCATGAACATCATCTTCATCTTCTTCCTCTTCTCCCTCTTCCTCTACTTCCTCTTCAAATTCTTCCTCTTCTTCCACTTCTTCCTCTTCAACTTCTTCCTCTACTTCTTCATACTCAACCTCTTCCTCTAAGGTCTCGTCCATGTCATCCGAACCAAGTTCAACACGTTCTTCAGGTTCGGTAGATTTAGTAGCTGCACCACTGGATCTTGTCACTGGCATCTTATACTCCAATAAAACAAGCGTCTAATGCAAGCTATGTGAAAAGAGCAGAAGCTGGATGCATTTGCGAGAGAACGAAGAAAAATGTGGATCGGCAGTAACCAAGAAAAAAAAACAAAGAAAGGCCATAAGGAGCTCCGGAGTAAGAATTTGGATTGAAATTAGGTTCCAATTCCATGAGGTATAGCTCCAAGGAGTTCTTGGAGCTTCAAAGTGCACAATTCCAAAACAAGGGATGAGAAAATGTAGTACAGACAGAAAAACGCAAGAGTGAATGCTGAATTGTAGGAGCATGATGCTCAACAGGTGCAAAATCAATGTAAGTAATGTATATCTATAGACAATGATTGACNGTCTATATTATTCAATAGGATCAATACATCCACAAGACAATATGGAAGGGATTGAGTAAATAATGAGAAATGAGGAACAAATAACAAGGATATCAAAATCTTGGTGAATAATTTATCTGATAAGACATGCAACAGAAAATGGTGCACGATAAGTCAAAAAAGCTAAAAAGGTTTCATAATTAGAATGACATATTGCTTAATAGATTAATTCCACATCCTTGAATACAAGTCCAGTCCGTAACTTCCTGCAGCCATTTGATGACAGGAACTGTGAATGAACTGATATATGAAGAATTTAAGATACATCTAACAAAACCATTTCTCATTCACATTAGTTCACAACCTTGAAGCTGAGTCATAAGATCGCTTGACCCACACCTTTTAACAATCAGGAGTTAAAACATCAGTTATGAACCAAGAAACGGAAGATAGAAAATACACCATTCTTATTGAGAATAACTAAAGTCTTTTGCATACAATTTTCTGTGTGAAGAAGAAACTCGGTTCTTACATAAGCTACTCGCAAATCTGCCAAAATAAACAGAGACATTCTACATGTAGCTTTTTGTTTACTTTAGTTCAACCTGAATTTTACAATGCTTCTTTCAATTTCCTCTCATAATATTGAAATTCCGACATCTAATTTGATCCATAATAAGGCAATATCAGAGGAAGGTTTAAGAAGGCAGAAGGGGCAGTGATTATCATTCTATATTTGGTTTAAAGCACAATCTTCATATTTCAAACATGTGGTCCGGGATAAAACAGAATACCACAAACCACTACAAAAGAACCAGAATCATAAAAGCAAAATAATAAAGCACTTGACCCTCGAAGCGTTGAGATCAAAGTTAGAGTGGGGATATAACAAAATGTGAGAGTTTGAAGTACAGAGAGAAAGGTGTAATTATGTAACCTAAAAGATTATCTTGGAATATAACAATTGTTTACTAGACCCGGAAATACATGAGCAGAGTCAGACATCACATTAAGGTGGCGTCCGGAAAGTACAAATGCAAACTCCAACACATCAACCACATAAGAGAAAGCTTAAATGTCCAGGAGCACAGAATAGTTTAGCTTATCAAAGGGGCAAGAACTTCACTCTGCAAACATTTTTATGCGTCGAATNCAAAAAAAAAAAAAAAGAAAGAAAGAAAGAAAGAAAGAAAAAGAAAGCTTACTTCCCCCTATAAATCATATCCAGGTCTAATTTTAGTTGGATGTTTCAGCTGTGAAAAAGCAACAGCCTTCCTGAATCAGCTCGTGTACCAAAGACATTAGAGCCACACAAAACCAGCAAAATCGAGGGCATAAATGGGACGAGACAACAATTACAGTAAATTCCTAGGGTAAGCTCATTTAATTGCATCTTATATTTGTGTAGAGTTACAAAATGACAACAAACAAAGAAGAAGACGACAACAACACAACAATCAACAACATTAATTATAATAACAACAAATATGAAAATGTACGCTTCAAAAATCCAAACTTTATGCATTCACAAAATTCACAAAAGCACGCGATCCCAATTGTTAAGCAGATGCGAGCTACAACAAACCAGATGTTCAAACGTTGCACGGAGACCATAAGACCTCAATTGGAAAAAAAAAAAGGGAACAGCCTAAATGATGAAGGAAGAGAAATTAGGAACAAATACATGAATGTAGCACACATACCAGCAAATAATTTGTTCTTTCTCAATCACGACACGGCAAATTATATTACTTCGATTCAATCGCACTTTTCTTCTTTTCGTCTTGCTGTGTATACAAACCCTACCCAACTGATTCGATTTTGGGGTTCGAAAGTTTTGGGATATATTTGTACTGATGAAAAGAGAAATTGGGACATTTTTCCTGTGTTTAGAGTTTGACCGATTTGTCCCTGACTTTTTTATTAGGAATGGGCCTTAGCTAAGGGTTATTTGTGGGAAATACTTACTGCATTAATTATTTACCGAGGTTCACCACAACTCACTTCGACTTGTAAAACTTCAACCTCGAATCATTCGTTAATTTAAACAATTGAGCTTGAATAGCTAATTGAACTAACTTATTAAACGAATCAAACCATGTTTGCTTGCAAATAGCTTTTATTATAGGTTTTAAACAAATATCCCAACGAATATTATTCATGAATGTGCAACTCGTTACAATTTTTGATTTGTTAAATGAGTCGAGCCAAGTCGGGCTTAAACAAATTAAGCTTTTAGCTAGTTTATTAAACGAGCGCGAGCTCAAACACAAAGTGCTTAGCTCGACTTGATTCTGCTCACCATATCAACACTTGCTCAAATTTTCGATAAGAAAATTCAGATTATTCTTGTACTTAAATGGTAATTGGGATTTTTTTTCACTTATATTAGTTAGAAAAATTCAACTTTCATGCAAAAAAAAAACATAGTGAAAGTTCCATGCAGCACACCAATGAATAAGTCATCAATGGCTAGCCTCCACCAACCTTCTCCTTTCACACACCATTTGTCAACAATGGTGATCTTGCTTGTATCTATAAATAGGTTGTTCATTTCATTCATTTAAATCATCCTAGAGTGTGATCAATCAACATTGAGAGTGTTGAAACACAACCAAGTAGAGTTGTGGAGAGTCTGAGAGTTTTTGATTAGAGTTTGTAAATCTCTTATTTTTATTCTTGTGAGTAATAGAAACTTGTTTTTCTCTCAATTATGATTATGATCTTGGGTTGATACCACAACACATAGAAATAAAATAACATGTGCATTTTATTTGTAATTTACATAATTATTGATTTAAAGATAATATAATTGAAAAATTTTATGCCAATTGCTCTCCATATCTTATAGCTAGTGACATATAATTTTGTTTTAAGTGGAGTGTATGCAATATCTGCTAAAAGTATGTGGTTTTTCATCAATAATTACATATATCATACGATAATTTTACCGATCTTGAAAAAGACAACATGAAAATTTACTTTTGTATCAAACTTTACAGATCTTGAAAAAGACAGCCAGAAATTTTTTTTGGAAGAAAATTCATTAGTTTCTTCTTGATATTTTTTCATTTTCATAGTTTATGGTTATGTTGTTATGGAACTTGCAATATCAAAGAAAAATCAATCCAATTCTTAGCTTAATTTGAGACCAATAACATTCTATGACAACAAAGAATCTGTAACACCCCACTTTGATTTAAGAAATAATCCATGGCTTATTCAAAAATCATGTTTACATTTTCGAAATTCATTTTTCAAAATCCATATCATTAGGGCATTATCTTGATTTCAATTCATATTTGAAACCTCACGGGAATTCATTACCCGGTTTTTCACATGGACCTCATTGTCCTAAAAACCAACAATTCACATGATATTCAAATAACACATTCATCCTGAATATCCAATCATAGTTCAATAACACGAACCGAAACATAAGTTCAAAACCAACATTTTCAAACGACATGGTCTGAAAGAAATTCACATGTTCAAAACCCAAGCAGTTCAAGTTTATCAAATCGGGTTTAACTTATTCAAATAAACAATGCGGAAGCAAATAACATAAATGACCATCCACTCGCCATCACGCCGTCGTGCCCGCCTTGCTTAACCTGAAACGTGAATTTCAGGTGGGGATGAGCACAGTAGGAAAAAGTAGTGCTCACCACTATGCAATAAATTATATACAACAAAAGTTAGGCATGGTTGCAGCATGAACACGAATCAATCAATTATCACATCTCCTAATCATAACCTTTTTACTCAATGTGCACACCTATCATTAGCCATTGAAGGACATACAGCTCACAACAATGGGAGTAAAATACCGAAGGGCGTACAGCTCCCCTCGGCCTTGCCTATCATTAGGCTAGGGAGACTGCCTATCAAAGGCACCGTCGAAGGACATACAACTCACAACGACAGGGACAACCGCTCGAAGGACATACAGCTCACGACGAGGGTTACATGGTTCACACGCATGCATTAATCACGCCAAGCAACAAATGTAAATAATTTATGGCATAGACAACTTTTAAAATAAAACCCACCTGGTCGCAAATAGGAGATAACCACGAAAGCACGTTTAGGCTGCGAGCTCGGCTCGTCAAATACCTACATTAAGTCCAGATGCTATAATCAACACCTATTCAGACTTAAACGAGAAGTCACAATCATACTTAGTCGAACTCGATTCAACTAAGTTGTTCGTGAAGTCCTGTGGACGTTGGAACACTTAGACTTGACATCTAGACTCAACCAATTATACATGGAAGTTCACATAATCAAACATAAACATTGACCAAGCCAAACACTTAATGAAATAAATGACGAGTCGGTTAACAGTTTTCATTCTAAAAACCACATTTACGATTATACAAGTTTAAATCACAAAAATGAGTTGACCAGGTTGCCATATGAATTTAGCTCTGAACTTTTAACATAAATTTTACCTCCCAGAGTTAAGAAAATACAAAATTTTCAGCTTCAAATCCCAAGTACACTATTTTATAAAATTCTCACAAGATATCAGCAAAATCGAGCCATGAATTTATACTCAAACTTAATGAATGATTCAGGACTTGATAATTTTACACAATACACTACAGCATGATGTAAACAACATATAAAAATCCCAGCCCTTAACATTAACTGCTTCTATTTTTAAAAATTCAAACGAGCTTCAGCAGTTTATCGAATTTAAATCAAAATCGAACTAAAATGAACTCCAAAAATTTTCATATTTTAAAAGCATGCATAAGTACATTAAATAAGCCTCTCAGTAAAGTTTCAAAATTTTCCAGCAAGAATTCAATTTACTAAAATTAAATTATGAAGCTGCAGAATACAACAAACAATTTTTAAATATAGCAAACGAAGTCCAAAAATTCCAAAACTTTTACACGACCTAGAAAACACACAAGAAGACAACATATTCAAATTTCATAATTTTTGAGGCACAACTGAATTTAAGATGCATTTTACAAGATTCTGCTCAGATTTCCAAACAATTACTAAAAATAGCTAAACTTATTATTTTAATCTGAAATTTTTAGACAACATGTATTTCCAGCAGAGGGTCGAGCACATAAAATTTCACATGAATACGAGAATCACATAATTTATCATAATTTATATATCAAAACAGCGACTAGACAATTTCAACAATTCATAACCGACTCGTTTTACGACGAATCCGTCCGAAGTTTTCGCTATAAGACTAAGGACAATACGAGTTCCAACCCACAGCGACTCTATCATGATTCGACGAGGTCTCATTCGATTTCACCGAATCGACGAGTTCGTCTACACATACAACATTATTTTCTTTAGCAATTTCAAACACACATATATATCCTTATGAACACAAAAGTCACATATTCATATTCACAAGTATCTAACGATCTCTTTCAACAATCAATAACACAACATACACGAGACGAAAAATTAAACGAGACGGGTCGAGCCTTGTACCGTTCTCGGGAATCGCACGAAAACGGGACGAAAAGGGGGGTGCGAGCTAGCGGTGCTCGGCGGCTTCGCTCGACTCACGAAGGAGGTACAGTGGCTCGGGACAGAGGTGCTGCACGTAATCGCTGAGGCTGAGAACGAGTCGTCGGGGCCCTGTTGGTCACGGGTTCAACGTCCGTTGAGGAGGGAGTCGCCGGAAAGCTGCGCGAGGGGGTTGCTCGTGGACGGGGACTCGCGATGGCTCACCGAAGTTGCTGGGCTGCGGCGAGGGTATCATGGACAGAGGAGGTTGCGACGTCGGGCTCGTGGGCTGCTCGAAAGAAGATCGAACTGCCGGAAATATCATGAACAGAGGTTGCCGAAGAGCTGCTGTGGCGAGGAAGGCCTGCGTGGATGGTGGCTCGCCGCTGGTTCACGGAGAGAGAGAGCAGCAAGCGGAGGACGGGCTCGCAGTGGGGAGAGAGTTCACCTCGGCCTACAGTGGTTGGCCGTCGAACGGTCTCGTACGGTCTCTACGGCAGTGGGTGGCGGAGGAGCGGCGGGGAGCTTCGCCGGTGGAGGTGATCGGCGGTCGGGATTTGCAGCGACGTCGGGGATTGGCCGCCGGATTCCTTGCGTGAATCGCGGCCAGGGAAGGCTCGCCGGAGGAAGGTCGCCAGATTGATTCGCGTCGCCGGACGTTGCAGAGATTCGCGGCGATGGGGAGGTCGATGATGATCACGATGAGGGTGAGGAGATCGATTGACGGGAAAAAAAAAATCTTATGCGAGGGTGATGAGTGATTGGTGATGGCGATCAGATTTGAGGATTTGAGATCGATTTTTCTCTTCTCTGCTCTTGAGTTCAAACGCGAACGGGGAGAATGGAAATCAGAAAAACTGCGGTCTTTGCTGATTGCGAGAGAAAAATAGAAAAGCTAGGGTTAAAAGTCTTGTGGGCCAAGAGACACACACACACTCGTGGGTCGGGCGGACCGGGTTCGGGGCTGGTTCGGGCGAGGCTTAAGGAAACGATTCGGTTCTCGGGCCCGACTAGACGTAGCAATAATTCGGTCTTTCTCGGGCTCGATAAGTTAAATCGCACAAATAAATAAACAAACCAAATATATAATATATATTGATAATACACATAATTTAAATTTTAAGAAAATAATAATGATATTAGTAAAAATACAAATACACATTTTAGTTAAATAATAATAACATTTAAACAATTAGGCCAATAAATAACATTTAGACATTTAATTACAATTAGACAAATAATAGTATTTAGCATTTAGACATTTAATCGCAATTTGACAAATAAAGAATATTTGACGTATAATAATAATAATAATAATAATAATAATAATAATAATAATAATAATATTCCCAAAATTATTCATAAATAAACGGGTTTACAATCGGTTCATGCGATTAAACCGAGATCGCCGAACGACGAATGTTTTTCAATAAAAAAAAAATCGAGTATTCCAACCTTTTATTTAAGTCGACATCGCGACCAATAAATATAATTGTATAAATAATATTCGATAAATAGAATATTCCGAAAAATTCTAAAAATCGAACGGGGCGTTACAATCTATCCTCCTTAAAATATTTCCGTCCTCGGAAATGCGAAAGAACACACAACAAAAGGAAACGATAGTCTCGCACAGGAAATCCCAATCACGAGGTCCGGGCATCATTCCCTGGAACTCGATTCTGTTCCCATGAGTCTTATCGCTCTATGCTCGAACGACATGTACTCACATACAGGAACCAATCCGACTCGCCCTATGCTCATATGTTTACCTTCTTGCTTGGGAGGGTGATCAGTCCTGCCCGAGCTCAGGCGTACATCCTCTTGCAAGGGACACAATCCGGTTTAGCCTATACTCATGAGTATTACCTAACAACACACCAGACCTCAACAAGTCGTTCAGTGTATTGCCAGCGTACTCCGAATGCCTCACCATCAAGGTGGACACGTGACGCCAAGTTTCAGTCACACTGGTAACTTGCTCACAATTTCATCACAGACCGTGCGTCTCCATCAGAGACTATGACACGGTACCACATACATACAACACGACACCAACAAGCTCATACTCTCCTGATATCGACTCCACGAGTCGAACGCAACCCTTATGCAAAAACATAAGGCTTGACCAAAAGCAACACGACATTCCTAATTTGCCGACTCGAGAAACTCTCAAGTAAAGCATATGGACTCATCGACTACACTCCTTAATAAAAAAATCATCGATTAAGGATGTATACACATATTAGTGGGACTTGGAGTTCTCGGTTCAAGGCTCGCAAGAAAAAAGTTTAAATAGGGCTAACCAAATGTTCCAACATGAAACGGTTCGAACAGTTCGAGAAAACATCGCTGGTTGGCCGTACACACTGGCCTGGGGAGTTCGTGCGTACGGTGATGGCGGCTGCAGTTCGCATGCGAGTCAACGGTCGGCCGTGCACAAGCCTCCCGTCTCTCAGCATGGTCGTGCGTGCTCGGCCACCACTTCGCGTGGGTACACCCAACCAGGGTCGGCATTCGGTTCAAGGTTCCAAGTCCACTATTTCCAAACACCACATTAAAACACGCGAAAAGATCACACGCTTGTGATAGACAAGAATTCTCAAAAGAATTCAAGTATGGTTAACCTGTCGGGAGTAATACCAACCAATAGCTCCTGACGGGAAATACGATAACTAGCTCGCTTGGCTTCGCCTTGCTTGCATTCTTTGAAAACATTTTATGTTTATGTCTTTTCGGTTGTTGGATATTTTGGCTTGCTTAATATACTAAGCTAAGACATTCATGGATCATACATACTACATGGATCAAGAATTAAATCACTTAGGTCATATAATCGAGCATTTCAATGATGCGTGCCATTTTCGGAAATCAACTAGCGATTTTGTAGAATATGATATGCGCAGCGATTTTCAAATGATCACATCTAGCAGCACATAAGTCGGAATAACATGAAAACAGTGGCATGTAATTCCTAAGACATAGATCTACAACTCTCAAAAACAACGTAAAATCAGACGAGGTTATTATCCGCGTGATAACCCAGCAAGCATTTAACATAAGAGTTCAGTTAAAACATTTAAACAGGGTGGCAGCATTTTGAAGATAACTCGAGCTATAGTCACGATAAAAATATGAATCTAGTACTCATAGAAAAATAAGAAATAAAGCTACAATTTTTGTGAAGACAACTTCAACAAATTCTGCCATCGGCACATAGATAATTCAACAATAACACAAAACATAGCTGCAGTCCAGAAATGAAAATGGACAACTTACAGCACTTCAGTTAAACAACAATAACTCAAGCTATATAAGTCTAAATCATATAAACTCAAAACCTACAGAATCTACACAAGAAAAGCTACATATTTCATGAAGGGCATTTTTACATATAATCACGTTTAAGGCATCAATTCAGAGCATACATTCAACACTTAACACAGTCCTGGTTTCATAAAAACAGGAGGTACCTCCCACTTAGAAAAATCATATATAATCAACCAAAACTAGAAATTGCATAGTTCCAATTCGAACAGGCAGCCAACAACAAATACTACATTTGTTATGAAGAATGCATTTTCATACAGGCACGTTAAGATCTTCAAAAATTGTCATGAACTACGGTCAAAATTTCTGTCCGAGTTTATCAAAACTGCATTGTTGTCTAACTTAGAAAATTTATATAAAATCCATTTCAACTCCAATTCACAAAATTCCAAAACTCACTGAATCCTAACTCAGAGAACTACATAATTCAAGAAGAACACTTGTCCAAGAAACAACATCTTGGTTGACAAAAACAGAGTCCAACTGAGGCTCGAATATTTGGGTTTTCATGCAATTTAACAACTTAAAGTGCTCAGACAACACATAGCATCGAATCACATGAATTACACGTTAAGCAAGCCTCGATATTCATACTTTAAGACTTAACATTCAATAAATAGAAACACGTTGTCCGAGGTCCAACTCGGTCTTATTAAACACGATTGAAAAATAACATCTTACGATTCCCACTTGAATTATTATATATTTTAATTTGATAATAAAGAGCAACAGAAACTGGACGCACAATTTCCAAACTTTGGCCAAAATTATTAAAATGAAAATGATATCAACATGGTTCTTGTTCGGGATGGATCATAGGAGTTTGAATTTTAATTCATCAGAATGGTTTAAAGACATTTAACCGAATTTCGAAAAGTCCAAAACAGCGATAAACAACCACCGTTACAAGGGTCACGAATAAAGTTCCACTCTTCACACTCGATAAATCTCAATCGACACGAGGTAAGAGTTCAGATAACAACACAAGGCTCCGACTCACTTGATTAAATCACAGCGACTCGAGGCTCGATTTTTGAAATCGAGAGTCCGGATTTCCACGAAAAATTCAAGAAAATAACCAACGTATAGAATGAGCATACGAATATATATATACCCGACTAGCCAACGGATTTTCAAATCCAACCCATGAAAAAGAAAAAAAAAACGAGCGAGGGGAAAAATTTAATCATCATATCGAATTTCTACTAAACAAAACCTCAAGTCAGATCTTAACTCTATACCGCTAGAGTTCAAGTCTGAATATACGGAGGTCTACAACTCTTCTAGAGTTCACCACTAAGTACTAGTTCAATAATGCAGAAGTAGGAGGATAAATTCCTAAGCCCCAATTAACAACATATTCATATCATAAGCAGTCTTATTACTACTTAGGCAAGAATACCCATTTCACATTTCACGTCATAAGTATTTTCATTGATACTTATTTAAACACATACCTTAAGCAATATAAACTTAATCAGGAATCTCATACCTGGGTTGGCGAGGCACGACGGAAGCGAGTGGTCATATACATATTATACAAATAATTCACATAATTCACACATACCAGTCTACAGAAACGCAGACTGGCTCTGATACCAAACTGTAACACCCCACTTTGATTTAAGAAATAATCCATGGCTTATTTCAAAATCATGTTTACATTTTCGAAATTCATTTTTCAAAATCCATATCATTAGGGCATTATCGTGATTTCAATTCATATTTGAAACCTCACGGGAATTCATTACCCGGTTTTTCACATGGACTTCATTGTCCTAAAACCAACAATTCACATGATATTCAAATAACACATTCATCCTGAATATCCAATCATAGTTCAATAATACGAACCAAAACATAAGTTCAAAACCAACATTTTCAAACGACATGTTCTGAAAGAAATTCACATGCTCAAAACCCAAGCAGTTCAAGTTCATCAAATCGGGTTTAACTTATTCAAATAAGCAATGCGGAAGCAAATAACATAAAATGACCATCCACTCGCCATCACGCCATCGTGCCCGCCTTGCTTAACCTGAAACGTGAATTTCAGGTGGGGATGAGCACAATAGGAAAAAGTAGTGCTCACCACTATGCAATAAATTATATATTAAGACAGAATAAGCATGGTCGCAGCATGAACACGAATCATTCAACTATCACATCTCCTAATCATAACATTTTACTCATGTGCACATCTATCATTAGCCATTGAAGGTCGAAACCGCACACAACAATGGGAGTAAATACCGAAGGGTGTACAACTCCCCTCGGCCTTGCCTATCATTAGGCTAGGGAGACTGCCTATCATTAGGCACCGTCGAAGGTCGAAACCGCACACGACGACGGGGATAACCGTTCGAAGGTCGAAACCGCACACATCGAAGGTTACAGGTTCACATGCATACATTGATCACACCATTCGACTTTCATAAAGAATTTAATGCATAAGAAATTTTGAATAACCCACCTGGTCGCAAATAGGAGATAATCACGAAAGCACGATTAGATTGCGAGCTCGGCTCGTCAAACACCTACATTAAGTCCAGATGCTATAATCAACACCTATTCAGACTTAAACGAGAAATCACAATCATACTTAGTCGAACTTGATTCAACTAAGTTGTTCGTGAAGTCCTGTGGACGTTGGAACACTTAGACTTGACATCTAGACTCAACCAATTACACATGGGAGTTCACATAATCCAAATATAAACATTGACCAAGTCAAACACTTAAAGAAATAAATGACGAGTCGGTTTACAATTTTCATTCTAAAAACCATATATACGAATATAACAGTTTAAATCACCAAAAATGAGTTGACCAGGTTACCATACGAATTTGACCCTGAAATTTTAACCAAAATTTTATCTTCCAGAGTTAAGAAAATACACAAATTTTCAGCTTCAAAACCCAAGTGCACTATTTTATAAAATTCACACAAGATATCAGCAAAACCGAGCCATGAATTTATACTCAAACTTAATGAATGATTCAGGACTGGATAATTTTACACAGTACACTACAGCATGATATAAACAACATATAAAAATCCCAGCCCTTAACATCAACTGCTTCTATTTTTAAAAATTCAAACGAGTTTCAGCAGTTTATCGAATTTAAAGCAAAATCGAACTAAAATGAACTCCAAAAATTTTCATATTTTAACAGCATGCATAAGTACATAAAATAAGCCTCTCAGTAAAGTTTCAGAATTTTTCATGCAGTAACCAATTTATAAAAATTCAATCAACGATTCTGCAGATACGATAAATAAAATATTTACCACATCAAATCAACTCCAAAAATTCTAAAAATTTAACACAACACATACAAGTCACAGAGGCATGACATATTCGAATTTCAGCTCATTTCGGTCAGGCATGAATTTTTTATGCATTTAACAATATTCTGGACAGATTTCAACTTAATTATTAAAAATAGCTACAGACCTCCTAAAATCATGAAATTTTTACACAACATATATTTCCAGCAGAGGGTCAAGCACACAAAATTTCACAGCAATACGAGCATCACACAATTCATCATAATTCATTTACTAAAGCAGCGACTAAACAATTTCATTAATTCATAACCGACTCGTTTTGCGACGAATTCATCCAAAGTCTTCGCCATAAGACTAAGGACAACTAAATGTTCCAATCCACAGCAACTTAAACACGAAACGACGAGGTCTCTTTCGATTTCTCAAAATCGACGAGTTCATCTACACATTCAACATGATATATATATACATACGCATAAAATCACAAGATATTTAAAATAGTGCGTCTCATCGCCATGAACATAAAATCCTACATAATCCTTCAATTTAAACTCGAAATTGATTGAAGAAGGTCAAGCCATATACCTCCTTCGGGAATAAACGAGAAACAGATGAAAGAGGGTTCGAATCACGGGCCTCGGACAAGCCGCTATCACACACGCACGGCTCGGGACCGAACTCGGCTTTGCTTGTGCTAACAGGGCTGCTCGGCAAAAGTCTCGAAGGGCTGTCACTGCTCCTCCCACACGGCCAGAAAAGCTGCCCTTGCTGTTTCGGGCTCCCCTCGCACACGAACGGGGCTGCTCGGCGAAAGACGGTGTCGCTGCCGGCTCTCGGTGATGGGAAGAACAACCACTGATCGTTGTTTGATGGCTCGGGTCTACTCGTGTGCTCCCGGTAGCAGGCTAGGGTTGCTCGAAAAGAAGCCGGCAAGGAGTCGTTGAACGACGATGGCCACCGCTGCTTGTTGGAAGGGTCGCGAGGCTGAGGACAATTTCGCCGGAACCTGCTGCTGGTCGCGGCTCTCGGCAGGTGACGGAGGATGAGCTCGCCGGTGATAACAGGCCTCGGCGGAGGAGAACTCGCAGGCGGAGTCGCGGACAGAGGAACCTCGCGGAGGAAGGAGGGCCGCTGCTTGTCTCGCCGGGAGAACTGGTAGTGGCGGAGGAGTTGCTGCGCGCGTCCAGAGGTCGCCGGAGGTGCAGCAAACGGCGGTGATTCGCTTTCCGGTGGTGATGCCGTCGCGGAGGAGGCTTGCGAGCAGGGGCCGCGATGATGGATTCAGATTTCTTATCGTGAGGGAAAAAGAAAGACAGCGACGGGAATTTTCTTTCCCTGATTTTGCGAGAGATCGAGAGAATTGAGCGAGAGATAATTCTCTCCTGTCTGCTGCGATAAAAAAAAGAACGAGAGGGAGAGGAGAAGGTAGAGGCTGCGGGCATGAGTTTGACGAGCGAGAGAATGAACAGGTTAGAAAAAGAATAGGCTAGGGTTATTGTCTTGCACAAAAGAAACTCACACAACACACACGGGCTGAATTGGTTGGGCTCGGATTTGGGCCGGATTATCGGGCTCGCGGGTTCGGTTCAATGAAACGTATCGGCTCTCGGGCTCAGCTTTCGTTTTCCTCGGGCCCGATAGATTAAATCGGATCAGCTCGAAAATCAAATCACACAATAAATAAATAAACCAAATATATAATATATATTGATAATACACACAATTCAAAATTTAAGAAAATAATAATATTAATATTAATAAAAATACAATTACCCATTTTAATTAAATAATAACACTTAGACAATTAGGCAATTAATTACAATTTGGCAAATAAATATCATTTAGACAATTAGACATTTAATCTCAAATTGACAAATACATCATATTAGACTATTAATAATTTAGCATAATAATAATAACATATAAATACAAATAATAATAATAATAATAATAATAATAATAATAATAATAATAATAATAATAATAATAATATTCCCAAAATTATTCATAAATAAACGGGTTTACAATCGGTTCATGCGATTAAACCGAGATCGCCGAACGACGAATGTTTTTCAATAAAAAAAAAATCGAGTATTCCAACCTTTTATTTAAGTCGACATCGCGACCAATAAATATAATTGTATAAATAATATTCGATAAATAGAATATTCCGAAAAATTCTAAAAATCGAACGGGGCGTTACAGAATCACATCATTCCCTACAACTGTAATGTATATTAAATTGGAATAACATCTTCAAAGTCACAAATCATCATTAAAAAATCAACTAGAAGTGACAATAATTCAAGATCATGAGATGATGATAAAGAGAAAAACAAAATTGAAAGACCCCAAAAAAATTATCCTTGTGCATTTAATTTACACTATGATATTAATTAAGCTTCATTTCTCTCTCTCATTTTCCTAGCAATGGCAAAAACTGCACCAGCCACAGCCACAACAATTCCCGACACGATAAGTGCCGTTTTAAAATTCTGCACGGCTTCCTTCTTTTTCCGTTCATCCAATTTTTTGGCCTCGATAATTTGCTCCTGTAGGAAAATTTTATATTGTAAAAACTTTGCCAAAAATAAAAAAATAAAAACCGTCTTCTTAGAATTTTTACCAATTTTACCTCAATCTCCTTTGTCGTTGCAACGCCTGACGATACAGAATCGACCTGAAAATCTTTGTTGAGGCCTGGATTTAGTTCCTTTTTGGCATCAACAGCTGGAAAAGCTTCAGAGCTAGCCATGCTATATTAGATATATATTCTTTTTTTCTTAGTAATTATGCTTTGTGGTATTTTGGCTAATTAATGCTACTTGCATGAAAGTATGAACAAATGAAATCAAGGAATGACCCTTAATTTGGATAGGATATTACAAAGTAGAAAGTTGTTTATAGAAAGGTTCAACCAACACATGTCAGTGAAACCAAAAAGTGTGCTTCAATTATTCAGGATCTTAAGTTAACTACTACTTTGTAGTATTTAGGACACAAAAAATGGTCTTATTAAATAAAGGATAATGGTGATCCAAACTGCACCCGTGATCTTCCAAGATTGGGATTTTCACCCCAAGAAAAATCATGACAATTTATTACACACTAATCTTTTTTTTTTTTTTTTTTTTNTCTAATAAAATAATATGTTACAAAAATATGTTCAATTTACATCAATCCCAAATAACACAATTTTATCATAACTAATTATTAGGCCTCACTGAATAAGTAATCTGGTTCTTCATTCTTGGAACAAATTCTTCCTAACCACTACATATGACCAAATTTATATTATTTCCATTTCCCACGCGCAATAATTTTAAGCATGCAATAAAGAGAAGTGTGTGTGAGTGTGTATTTACTATTTTTTTTTCCTACGACAAATAATTCTTCGTATAATCGAGATATTTTATTGACCGAGTAAATTTCGTAACAAATATCCGTGGTTTTTTCTACTGGACCATATTGAATTTTCAACTGTCGTATCAATACACACTCGCACATGTATGTCTGTTTCACAACGGTAAGGTCGAATCCTCTCAAATATCATGAGAAAAATTCTCCAAATTTTTTACCTAATTGAAATTAATAAAAAAAAAAAAAATTGATAGCTACTTCATAATAAAAGTATTAAAAAGGCCCTTGAGATTTTATTACTCTTTAGTCTAGGAGGCTATCGGCCGCGCAAAGCAGTGCCGGCCCATGCTAATTGTTTTATAAAAAATGAAAAATAACGAATACTAAGGTGCTAATAGAACAACAAAATCCCTAGCTCATATGATTTTTCATAGTATTCATGATATTTCGAAAATTTTCTGTACATTGTTAAAAAAAGGACATGTAATCTTCCACCTGTACACAAATCTTTTGCACGGCCGGCCCATGCTAATTGTTTTATAAAAAATAAAAAATAACAAATACTAATGTACTAATAGAACAACAAAATCCGTAGCTCATATGATTTTTCATAGTATTCATGATATTTCAAAAATTTTCTGTACATTGTTAAAAAAAGGACTTGTAATCTTCCACCTGCACACAAATCTACCCTAATTTTTGGCACTGCTAGCATCATTTCCTGCTCATAAGAAATAATAAGAATGATCAAATTAATTTCAACTTATGAATTTAAGCAGATAAAACAATTTTTTCGAATGTCTACAAGAAATCGTTATAAAAAATAAAAATGAAAGGAATATACAACAATCTCCAAAATTGACCAAGACTACGATGTGTTTTGCTTAATCAAAATTTTTTACTAAGAAACACTACAGATTCATCTTTGTTTCATAATTCAAAATATGTCTGAATTATCTTAGAACTCACAGTAGGCGCGGTGATGGAAAAAGAAGCCAATGAAGCAAAAACATAATGTTTATCATAAAATAGAAAACATTGTAAGTGTTGTGTATGTGTTTTCTGTTAAATTAAATTGAAAAGATAAATTTTGAGATTAGAAAGTAGCATTTCAAGATTAAAAACAAAATGAATTGACGATCTTACCTCATGTTATTATATAAAAAGGTATCATGAAATATTACGGAGAGAGAGATAAATGTATGCATGACAATATGAATATCAATTTTGCTATAAAGCCAACAGTTGAAGTAAACCTTCTATATACAACAAGTAAACCATACTATATTCTCTGATTACTTAAATAAATTCGAATAGTATTATTAATATGGTATGGATTACTTGTTGTATATAGAAGGTTGGCTAGCAAAACTGATATAAATATTCTTTAAAAGTAAATTAGTAAGATGCATACATTTAGGATCTGCAAATATTCCTAAAATTTGCAATATATCCTGGCCAAATGAAATTTCACATGGCAATTAATCTGGAAAGCATATGAAAGCAAGAGATTCTTTCAAAACCAACTGTCGACTTGCCTAGTTGGATTCCATTTAAAACATTTGTAAATTTCCTCAATTACTAATAAATTCTCTTTTTACGGCAACACATTTTTAATGATAAAATGAAATATACTTAAGATAATATACTTACAGTTCCTGGTGGCAAGATGGCATGAAAACGGTCCACCCCAAACATTCCAAGGTCCAAGGTTAGACACAGTAAAAGTGCCTAGAAAACAATGAAATAAGCATGCTCAGGAATTAATGTAACAAAAGGAATATATGGAAGATGGTGATTTGCAGTAACTATAGAAGTAAATTGAATCATCCAAGCAGGTTCGAGCCAACACACAACCGAGTTACATGTATTGGACTCTCATTAGGTTGGAGCTGCTTTGATCGTGCCTTATCAACCAATTCCTCCAATATCTCGATGACGATTATATGTCAATCTAAGAGAAAAATGAGAAAAACAAGTTAGTGTTGTTACAATCTAACATATCAAGGCTAAAAGAATAAAAAGAATCACTAAAATAGAACTGAAAAACTTGATGAAGGGTTAACCTTTTCAGCATCTTGAAGGACGGGTGTAATTAACCCACCATCAATGGCTACAACAACTGCAGTATGTTGATATGGCTGTTATACGTAAAGATTTTACTCTCTCTAGCTATAAAGTTCACAACTGGATGTTCGGCCAAAACAAGGGCGGTTTCTTGGGCTAGTAAAACCATCATGGTCAATCCTTTAGACTTCATCTGTATGAGCAGTTTCGAAGGTCACAACTTGTTAAATAAAGATCAAAGGAGAAAAAAAAAGAAGAACATGAATTGAAGAAATCTCATAGAAAAAATAATGAGTGACGCATCATCTCAAATTATCAATACAAGGCTTATTTTCTTGTAGATTCTCTCAAACTTAAAATCTTCCCCTCACATATTCTATAAAACTGATTTAAATATAAATCTCAGAAATATCAAGCTATTTATTTTCTTTCATGAAACCTCATGCACAAATTTTAGCTACCATTAAAATGTCCATAATAATAGTCTATAGATCATTCATTGGGATATTGATAGAGCAAACTAAATGCACACCTACAAATTTAGAAATATTTAGCCAATGACTTGAGACTTGAGAGTACCAATCTTCTAGATTTCAATTCAACTTGTTCAATTTTAAAATATTTATTAATTTAACCAAAAAGTTATGGTGGATACCAATCTTTATGTGTGTACCCGAAAAACTTAAGATCTAATTCTGCAAAAAAAAAAAAAAAAAGTCAATGAAAGCTTAGCAAAGACGAATCGAAAGGGCCCGTGAGATAAGAATTGGCCAAGCTCAGACTGCAAGGAAGATGACTACGGCCCTCAAAATACAGAACGACTAACCTCGTTATAAATCCGGCGGGCCCGGCCCGCGAAATCCGAGTTGCTCAGATTCAGGTGCCTCAAATTCGCGAGCATCCCGAATGCCGACTGCAGCTCCATCGATAAAAGTTGTTTTGTGCCAAATTTAGGGTTTCGAGGTGCGCGAGCTCGGTTAATCCCCCCAGAAATTTCTTCGGGGCTAAGATCAAGGTCGGAAAAGCAATTTCGAGAGTCATATTTTACGCCGAGCCATTGACAGTGGTTGGTTGATTAAGTCCACTACAGTAGCTTGGTTGAGAGGGAGGCGTCGTAGCTAAGGTTGCTTTTGAGGTCGAGGATGAGCTGTTTCTCAGGAGGCTTGGCCGGATATGAATTTGACTACGGTGCCGCATTTAAATCCCATTTGCTTTTGTATCTTGGCATTCACAAATCTCGACTTTTGCAGTAATGGTTGAAGAAAAGACCTTCGTTGTTAATAATAACAAATGAAGCAAGAAGAATCTGAAGAAAGGTGGAGAAATTTGACAGGGAGTGCTGAGGTGACGGTGGGAAGATTTTGGGGGCAAGAGCAATTTGAGAATAATTATGTGTAGGTTTTGGTGCCAATACAGAGTTCCCAAAAACCAACCAAATAAAAAGACAAAAAACCAGGAACATTTTAGTATGTTGAATAAAAAGAAATAAGAAAAACTGCAAAATCAAGGGCAAACTCGGCAATTTACAACAAAATTTTACAGATGTCAATATGGGACCAATGGATCTCAATAGAAAATTAAAGAAATGAACAGTGTTTGAACTGCTTTTTATTAAATATAGAGACTTAGATATAATCAATTTGTAAAGAGCAATCTTAAACCAACGCTCCAAAGCATATACAATATTATGTCAGTTGTGAATTATGAAAGAGACACTATTCGAAATTTGAACTCAATTTAGCGGCATTACAAATCTATGATTACATTTCAAGTAAGTAATTTATTTACTATATAACCCAATTACCCAACTTATAATAATTATTATAATAATAACAGAGTTAAAAAGTAAAATTTTATAAGGTTAGGTTTAAATGTTAGCATTGTAGGCTAACAATTTTTTCGGTTAACATCCATACTAAAGATCCATTTCAGAACATATCTTATATCGTTTTTATTCACAAAAAAAAAATAAAAAAAATGATTCAACTAAAATCAAATAGGACAAAAAAAACCTAGATAGATTATTATTATTATTATTAGTTGCTCCAAATTTGGTGTTGAAGAAAAATCACGTTTGTGAGGTAAACTTCTCAAACTCAATGAGAACAATATCAATAAGAAGTTTAAGAACAATATAGAAACCTCAGAAGTCAGAAGGCACTTCTCAGAAACCAAGAAAGGGTCACTATAGTTCGAAAAAAAAAAAAAGAAAAAAAAGTTACAAACTACAAACATAAGTCTCAACACAATCAGCCAACTTCAAAACGAGTCTCGAAAACTCAGTACACGAGAAAAACATACACAAATCATTGAGCTCTAGCAACTGGCTCGAGTGCTTCAACAGTGACCACACTGTTACCCCTGATGACCTGCAAAAAATTAAAATAGGACCCAAAAAAATTCAACTCAATGGTCATTTGCTGAATCAAATATATGAATTTATCAATAAAAAATTTAGATACTGACCACCATGCCTATGTCGGTTTTCTCATTCCCATTGACTTCCACAGTGTTGTCAATCACCAGGTTCATGAACTGATCAAATCCACGGAGGGTCCCAATTACCAAACGGTTGGCATTGAGCTTTACTGAAATATTATCACAAGTTCAATTTTTTTTTTTAATAAAGTGTTGACAAGAGGGTAGCACAAATAGCGATCAAAAGAGTACATAAAAATGAGTTTTCAAAGTAGTTTTGGTCATGAGTTTTCAAAACGACTTAAGAGAAAAATGTGGCCATTCTGTGCCAAACAAATTACTAACAAAAGTATAATCCTCGCAAGAAGTACAGGTTTCAAAAAAGGTTTGATCATGAGTTTCCATTCTACTTTAGAGCAAAGCGTGGCCGCTTGTGCCAATTAAATTCACTAACAAAAACATAATCATGAGTTTTCAAAGTAAGTTTGATCAGGAGTTTTCAAAGTAAGTTAGATTAAAAAACATGGCTGTTTGTGCCACAAACAGATCATTTTCGAAAACATAATCCACGGGAAGTATTTCAAGAAGCATTATATCCACATGGGTAATTAGCTTAGACAGGAATTATACAAATATTAGAAACCAGCTGCACTAGAAAACATGGGTCACACAAGAATAACAGTCTGTTAGGCTGAACTAACCATAAGGCCGATAAACTTTTTTCACAAAATATTTACACTTTTGTTAGAAAATGCCATATATTGAAAAAAAAAAAACCAAAAATATGACATTTCATTATATAAGTATGCATTTTTTGTTTACATAATAAAACGGGTCGACCCGTCTACGGTCAGGCAGTCTCACACAAGAATTTGTGAATTAAATGAGTAATTTAAAAATCACTGTAACACTGTGTAACATCAATTCAAGATTAGACATACTGTGCGATGTAAAAAAATCAACAACTGACTGAAAGATGTTCTATCATTGAATCACACACTCACACAAAATCAACACACTAACACATGGAGTGTGGGCATTTGTTTTAGCAGTATAAATCAGTAAATTAAAAATCACTTTAACATCATGCAAGGATAGACATATTGTGCGATGTAAAAATGAACAAGTAACTGTAACTGACTAAAAGATGTTCTTCGACCAACTCACAGAACCATGAAACTCTCGACACATAACAACAATTTTATGTTCAGAAAACATGAAAGAACACGAAGAAACAACTGAGAACTCACTCTGTAGCTTCTTGTCCATGTACCTGCCATTAACGAGCAGAAGGAGGGAAAAAGGAATAAAAAGCGTGAAATTAAGAACAAATGCCATTTTTTCAAACAAAAATAAAGAAAATAAAATAATAGTACAAAAATACAAACTTTTTGAGATCCGGAGGCTGCCCTGATCTGCTCATGCTGAAACCCTAGAGGAATTTGACGATGGGTTTATCGCTCTTCAAAACCCTAGAAATTTGATTGGGGACGATGAATGAGGTAAAAGACTAGAGTCCCGCAAGTTCGAATTATTTTAAGCCTTTTTAACGTCCCATTAAATGGGCCAGACCTTACATATTTTGGGCCGATTACGGGGCCATTGTACTTTCAAAATTTCAATCCCAAGACGAATCCTGCTATTCATATGGACACCACACACTTTTTTTGTACCAATCATAGAGAGACATTCACATCGGAAATATACTTGTTTCCGTTGTTTGGAAATGAAAATGAAAAAATATACTTATCTCATTGTATTGTCACATAGCATACATAGACCTTGATTTGATAGCTATTACTCAACTACCATCTACCTGATAGTTTAGCGGTTTATATATTATTTTTTAGTAAATAATCCATAGCTGAAAAACTATCTAATGTGCAAAAATGACTAATAAATATGTTACAAATTATCAAAATATATTAATCTCACTAACAGTCTACATATAAAAATTTTTGAATAAACCAACCAAACAACAAAACACAACACCTAATGGCCTTGTACCAATTTTATCACATAAAAATCATAGACATAGTAGGGAAGAATACATCAATACAGATCAAGAACAGCCCATATTGAGACCTAAAATCACAACAAATTCCCCCGAAAAAGAAAAAAAAATACCAAATCAATTTATTCCATCCAAAATAATCATTTTCATCTCACCAATGACCTCACTCATCTGCTCCCTCGAATGCAGCGGGTACGGATACACGCACGCACAGTCCAAACTCCCGTTCCTTATCGTGTCGAATATTGCGATGGACGGGCCCACACCATGGGTCGAGGCACACCCAATAAAATCCTCAAGCCCGATGGCATCACGAAGCTTTTCCGAGTGATTGTCGATCATAGGGTCCTCGAAAACGGATATCAGTGAAGTCCTGAGAGATGCCGAAGGTGTCAAACCGGGATTCTCGATTGCCTTGCACATCAAGAAGTTGAGGTCCGCCATGTCTGAAAAGTGCTTATTCTTGTCCTTGGCGCTTGTGAAGGATGAGTGGACTCGTTTCGCGAGGTCCCACAATTTGTCTTCCCCCTTGACGTCATGGGTGTTGAGGATTGCAGAGTGGTAAAAGCCTATAAGAATTTTGAAATAAAACAAAGGCAAAAGAGAAAAATGAATGAAGAAATTGTACGAGTGTGTTTGGTAAGCACTAGTTTATGGTTGTGTTTGGTAAGCATATAAGCTAGCTTATAACTTATTTGATTAGCTTATAAGTTTCCTGTATTCAAATAAGTTAGGTTTGGTAGGACGTATATCTCATAAGCTTTCTTGGGTAGCTTTTCAGATAAGTAAATTGAAACTTTTATTTCATAAGCTAATTTTACCAAACACTTTCATCATATAAGCTAGCTTTTCAGCTATAAGTCATAGACTATCAGCTATAAGCTCGAAATCTATTTAAAAGCTATAAGCTAGCTTATCAGCTCAAACTTATCTCATAAGCTTCCTTGGGTACCTTTTCAAATTAGCTAGTTCAAATGGCTGGTCAGCTAATTTTTTGCATACTTTTATAGCTAGCTTTATCTGTTATAAGCTCGAAATTAACTTATAAGATAAGTTAGGTTTACCAAACATAGAGTGTTACAACTTACATAACTATACCCCTTAAGAGTTATTGTCTAACATCTTTAAAAGTTGCAATATGCAAGCGAGAAAATATGCATTTCTATAGCTAAAGCTAAACCTCGACGGCAGGTTTCTATGATTTAGTCACGACAAAAGCCGTAGGGTTTAATAGAGTACACCTAAAGTACATGCATCCCACTTATTTTTTATCAAATTGCATTGAAGAATTCATATCCTCGATTTGACATGAACTCCAACAGGACTTACCAATATGATGGCTACTAAGCACAGGATCAAGTATCGATCGGCAGTCCATGAGTGTCACGACTGCATACTTTTCCCATTGATCTTCGGGAATCCCTTTCGAAGAACGTGACACGATTAATCCTGCTGCCGCTAATAGAGCACATAGTTTTATCCCTTTACTCTCACAACTCTGCCAAGTAAGAATACCGATATTTATGTTTCTTTTTTCTTTTTTTCAGAACAATATGCCATTCTTAGAAGTATTTACAAGCTCAAGACTGGAAAATATCTAAATCATTTCACATAAAATGCAAGGATAGTAAAGAACAAATGACTTGAGTGAATAACTGCAGGTCACAAAAATTTAATGCAAATACATTTCATTTAACAATTTTGAGCTTATGGAGCAAAGATTGCGATATTTCTCCCCCAAAAATCAAACCATTTTCCAAACAGAGTCCTCACAAGCATTCAACACTAATATTAGAACAAAGACTGGAAACTCCAAAGTTCCCATGATGATCACTACTACTCTTTTTTAGTCAACCACCAATCCAGAACCACAATGGTACAAGAAAAATCATCATCTTCACAAGTTTTCACTTCAAGATTTTCTAAAAAAGAAAACACCAATTATATAAATTCACTCACAGATAGAACACGGCCAGTTTCTCCTTCATCCATCTGCAGCCTAGCGACACGGGACATCCTCGGCGAGACAGTATCCTTAAACTCCAAGTTCGCCAGCCTGAATGAGTTCAACGAATAGCCCAACATATCCACCCCTCGGGCCCAAAAGGGCTTGTTCCCCAGCCCGCTCGGGATACAATCCTCAATCGCCAAACCAAGCTCCGGCACTTTCTCCATTTCCAATTCTGCCCCTCCCACCATCGTTCCCAGCAGGTCCTCTAGCAGTGCCGCCGCTGAAGTCCGGTCGCACACCGACGTGTGGAGCCTGAGAGCCAAAACCCACTTCCCCTCCTCCCCCAAATCGTACAGGCTGGCGAAGAAAACATCGACGTCGGATTTAGGGTCGGGATTCTGGTTTTGATTTTGGTTTTGCCACGGGTTGGTGTTGAGCTCGTGCTCGAGAATGAGGTGCAGCGGGGGGATTGAGCCGCGCTCCTCCTCGGTGAAGCCGGAGCGGAGGATCTCCGCCGTCGATTGCGGATCGAATTGAAGGATTTCGAGGTGTGGCGACGGCGGCGCGCGGTAGGAGAAGGAGCTGGAGGGCGGATCGAAGTGGAGCTTGGAGTTGAGGATTGGGTGGGAAATCTGGAGCTTGCGGAGGGCGTTTTGGTAAATTTGGGAGTTGGGGGGTTTGGAGAGGAGGAGGGCGACGGCGGTGATGCCGGTGCCGCCGGGGACGGCCCGGCACCAGCTGTGCTCGGTGGCGCCGGCCGGCCGGGTCATGGGCTCGGCTTCGCTGGTCGGAAGTGACATTTTCCGGGTTCTTGGTGTGATGGTTGAAGCTATTTTGCGGGCCCTTTTGCTTTTGTCCTTTTGTTTTTAGGCAGAGATGAAGATTGAAGATGGTGACATTACAGATATGAAAGCGGTGTGAACTTTTTTCAGAGCTCACAGTAGTGTTGACTGTTGAGAGCACCCACGATGATTTGGGTGGTAAGTAATGGCACAGCACTCACGCAAATATTTAGGTGTGCCCTGGCACACGTAACAAGGTGTGTCACAAATGAACATGTTATGTTACAAAATGAACATGTGTAAATTATGTTTGCACATGTTCATTTTGTAACATAACATGTTCATTTTAAATTGCCTTGGCACACCTTGCTAGGTGTGTCAGGGCACACGGTAGTAGCACTGCTGCACTCACTTGCTCAAAGCTCGACACGTGTCCATTCCTTTTTCTAATTATTCTATTTTTTTCATTCATTAAAATAAAAATATATCTGAACCAGAGTTAAACTATGGTTAAAACATAAATCACAAACCCACACAATTCACCTCTTTTGATTAAAATTAAACCAGTAAAATAATCCTAATTCCTAAACTCATTCTCACCTTCAGAAAACCCATCATCATCGCCCAGCCCAACACCACCACGACGGCTCTTCACCACCTCGGCGCCCGACACCACCTCGACGCCGCCCGGCCCGTCACCACCCCGGCGGCCCGTCACCCCGTCATCGCTCGATACCCCCTCGGTCGACCCGTCACCACCCCGGCGCTCCGACTCCACCGGCGCCCCTCACCTCGAAACCACCTCGGCCGGAGACCCGGTCACCAACCCAGTACCACCCATTCCCACCCAGTGCACCCACAGTTGTGTTGTCTTCCAGAACTGAAGAAACAAAACTAAATTGGCAACATTCCAATTTATCTCCTCAACTTAATTGAAATAGGTACTTTCTAATTAATCAGTTTTTTTATATTCTCCAAGAAAAAAAAATGGAACATGCCGTTTTTACTCTTTTTATTTTTAATTTTTCTATGCAAAAATTGTAGGAACATGGACATTAATTCATCTTTTTTAAATGAGGATTTGAATGGTGCCAATATTGAAGCAGCTGATATTATTGGCGTTGATTTGGAGCATCCCGAATTGGAGCCACCTGAGATGTTGGAACAGGGTGAGGTAGATTCTTCAAATGATATGGTTGATATTCTAGAGAGTAAGTTAGTTGTGGCTACAATGGTGAATGGCATTGAAGATGCTTAGAAAAGGAGATCAACGTTGTTTTCCCCATAGTAGTGAAATTCAGTTGAAGATCTTTGGTTGTTCTTGTGCCGGTGAAAAAGATGAAAAACGTTCTAGTAAAAAAATTCAATTTATCAAGAGCCGATAACTAGAACTTCTTGTAAAGCACAACTTAAGATTAAGAGGCCAATAGGGGGAGATTGGCGAGTTAGCAGATTTATTATTGAACATAACCATGAAATGTTTGCGCCGGACCAAACTCACTTGTTAAGATCAGCCCGTAATATTTCTCATGCAAAACAATCTACTTTAGAGGCCATGGTGAAGACTGGAATTTCTGTGGCCAATGCTATTTCTTATATGGAGAATGAAGCACAAGGGTCTGAAAACTTAGGTTTTACTCGAAAGGATGCATATGACCATATTGAGAAATTGAAGAAACATACAAAGGTTGAAAATGGGGATGCCACTGCATTGCTTCAACACTTTATACATAAGGCAAATAAAGAATGTTTCTTTTATTGGAATGTGCAGTTGGATGATGAGGATAGGGTGATGAATTTTTTCTTTAGATATTATAAGTGTGCGGCGGACTACGAGTATTTTGGTGATGTTCTTACAATTGATACTACCTATAGAACAAATAGGTACAATTTGATATATGCTCCATTTATCGGCATAAATCACCATATGAAGAATGTGTTGTTTGGGTTGACTTTTGTGTCGGATGAAACTCAAAGTTCATTTGAATGGTTGTTAACAACATTTCTTGATTCTATGAATGGTAAACAACCTCAAGTAATTTTTTCCGATCAATGCCAAGCCATGATGAATGCAATTGAAAATGTTTTTTCCAATTTTGTATCACCGTTTGTGTCAACGGCATATAAATCAAAATGCTCCTTCTCACTTGGGTAGTTTAAATGGTAATGCATCCTTCAAGGCCTTATGGTATAAGTGTATGTCTCATTGTGAATCCGAAGAGGAGTTCGAGAGCACGTGGAAATTTATGCTTGATTCATTTCAATTGCATGATCATAAATGATTGATTGGCATGTATAAGCTTAGAAGAAAATGGGCTACAGCTTTTAGTAATGAGTTGTTTAGTGCCGGGATGTTGGCTACATCAAGAAGCGAGAATGCAAATATGGTTTTGAAACAGACGGGCAACAAGACTAGTTCTTTATTTGAATTTGTCATGGACTATGAGAAAATTTTAAATCAATGGCGGTCTAAAGAGAAGGCTGAAGATACTCGTTGTTGTCATGGCAAACCTGCTCAAATTCTTAAGAACCATCCATTGCTTAAGCATGCTGCTAGTGTGTATACCCTTACCATTTATGGATTGTTTGAGATTGAATTTGTGAATTCTTTAAATTGCAAATTCGATGATCATCCATTAAAGAGTGACAATGATTGTGGATCACTAGGGTATAAAGTAAAATCTCACGGTGATAACTCGAGGGTAAGGCATGTGTTCATGAATTCTCAAACTAATGAAGCAAGGTGTAGTTGTCACAAGTTTGAGACCATGGGAATTTTATGCAAGCATGTTTTAATGGTATTCAACTACTTGGATGTGACTACGATACTGGAGCCTTACCTTTTGAAAAGGTGGATGAAAAGTGCGAGGTTGAGAATTCATAATGATTTCAAGGCAAGTGATGGTGCTTGTGGAAGTGGTGAAGATTCCAGGCTCATTTTTGTGAACCAAGCCATGAGAACAGCATACAATCTTGCTCACATGAGCAAATCTTATTTGGAGGCCCAGAGCATATTGACCACAACGCTAGATGTGGCAAAACACCAAATTATGGATTTGGTTCAAAATTTAAATCTTGAGGACTCGAGTATGCATGACGATACTGCAAATGATGGTACCATAGATGGTGTACGGATATGTAATCCACGTACGGCCAAGTCAAGAGGATTAGCGAACGCATGTTTTACTCGTCATTGCGATGAAAAGACCAAAAAGGGAAAAAGAAGATCAAAAGCCTACGGTGATACTTCAAGTAATTTTTCTTGTTTAGTTGAATGACATTATATTGCTTTTCAAGTCAATTTTTTTTTTAACTTTGTTGAATTTATGTGTTTTGATTTGGAAAAGGGTCTAAGAGAAAGGTGTCAAGTTCACAAGAGTCTCAAAAATCACATACATTGGATAGTTTCCGCCGAACTCAAGCTCATAATATATCGCCACCACAAATCTCACCGTCTTTTCAAACTCCTAATGTGTCGCTACCGAATCTTCCAAACATGCTTACATTCCAAACCGCACAAGTTTCATCTCAAATTGGATCGGGACAAGCACCTTGGCAATATCAAACTCAAGGGGTAATATATGCATTTTCTTAAAGGGAAGAGGAGGGGGACTGCTTAGTTTTAACATGCATGAAAATCTCATCTTATTACGTTTTATATTCTATATTTATTCCACATGGAGGCATTGGAAATATTAATTTGGGTGGTCATTTGAATTTATTTGGATATCCATTTTCAAATTCATCACATGTTCAATATTATTTTAATTTGATGATATTTTAATTGCATTGAGTAAAAAAATATATATATACAAGAAGTGACATTCTCTCTCTCACTGACTCTTTATTTTCTCTTAATAGGGTTCTCATAGCAACAACAATCAAGGATAAATTTTGGAGTTCCACGCATGTGTTGCTGCTAGAATTTTTGCCATTTGTTTTGGACTATTTATAGCATTTATTGTGTGATTTGTTGTTGCATTTGGACTAATTGTAATATTTTGTTTTGTAGTTTGGGTTATTGCACTTGGACTAATTGTAATAGTTTATTATGTAGTTTGGGTTATTGCACTTGAACTACTATTTTGTTATTTGGGTTGTTTGTAGTTTGGGTTATTGCACTTGGACTACTATTTTGTTATTTGGGTCTATGTAGTTTTGGTTATTGCACTTGGACTACTTTGTTATTTGGGCTATGCACTTGACTAAAAAGGAGCATGGCAAACTTCTTCTTCACTTTATTGCAATTGACTATTTATTAGCATAACAAGTTTCTCCTTTCATTTTATTGTACTTCACTACTGTTTTTGTTTGAAGTTTAGAGTATTGTGATTTGAATTGTTGTATTGTGTGTTGTTGTTGTTCTATTCAAAGTATATAGTTCATATGATATTTACATTATTTACTACTACCTCCTATTCTTTTTAAATGTCATTTTGGCTTTATCAACTATTAACCAAAATAAATGTCGTTTTGGATCTTTTGTACATATTTTTCCATTTTTACCCTCATTTAGTTAATAAATACACTACGTCTTTTCATATTCTCTTCATCTTTTTTTTTAAAACATCTATCTCTATCTTCATTAATGAGGGTTAATAGTGGCAAAAAAAATATTCTTAATTAATGTGCAACTTCCCAAAACGACACTTATTATGAATAGGAGGGAGTATCTGTTATTGTATGCAGAGTATGTTTGCAAAGTGGAGAATATATGCAAATATTTTATTTTTCTTCAATTTCAATCTCACTTAAATTTATATTATCATATATATTATTATAGAAACTAGTTTACAAAAATATATCACTCAATGATATACAAAATAATATAGTAAAACACAAATAATAGTTTAAACATATCACATTTGATGACAAACAAAAAGAATTAGTAAAAACACAAATAGTTAATTACCAATTTTTAATAGCAAAACACAAATACTAACCTAATAGCCAATTACAATAGATTAGAAGAAATCTAATCTAGGATAACCAACTTGAAGAAAACGGAGTAAAAAAACATTCTTAGCCTAATCCAGAAATTCTATGGCGTCCATACTGGCACCATAAGGCATGCCACAATCTGATATGGCTTTATCAATTTTATTTATTAATTCTAACATGACAATTTTATTTATTAAAGATGCCCTTAACCCATCTGTAAAAAATTTCTTTAGGCTACGACAATTCAATCCGCAAATCAGAAATTCTAGTGCTTTGCAGAAGAGGGAGAATTAGTTTTATCGCGAAGAAGATGGAGAATTTCAGGCTCGGTCTGCGTCAATCTGTTCGACCCGAAGCCGAACTCATACCAATATGTGGCATGCCTTTCAGAAATTCTATGGCTCCAATCTGAATTCTATTCACATACCCGTATGTGGCATGCCTTTGATTTCTGACAGATGTGGCTTTATGAAGCATGCCACAATTCTATGGCGCATCAGATTTCTCAATTCAACATATCATTTTTTTTTTTTTTTTCTGTTTTTTTTTTTTTTTTTTTCTGTTGAATGAATACTGATGGGCATCTTTCATCAATTAATCAACCTATTTAATCTTTAAATCTACGCCATAGAATCTGTGTATGCTAACCTGGAGATTGCCGCGGGTCGAAAGCCGAGATCGAAAGCCGATGTTTTCTTGGTCGAAGACTCGATTTTATAGAGCCTTTGATTCTCAAGATTTTTTTTATTTATTTATTTCATTAAAACTATTTTAATCTTATGGAAATATAGATATAGAAAAAAATTTAAAGTGGCGCCATTGAAACGTTTGGGAAGATGGCGTTTTTTTCTTAACCCTGGTTCACAAATATCAGTATTTAATGGATGAAGAAAAATAAAATAATTAAAAAAGAAAGAGACACGTGTCAAGCTTTGAGCAGGTAAATGCAGTGCAATTACTTGCAGCATCGAATTAGCCGCTTTTGGTCTCTCTAAAAAAAAATCACATGCCATGTAGGAAATAGACATAGTTTATAAAAAAGTGTTTCACAATACAACTAAAAGTGGACTTAGTCTAGCTTATGTAGCAATAAAAAAAAAGAGACCAAGTCCACCCTTGGGTCTATTTTGAATCCAAGTGTGAACCTTACAATAGCAATCATTTACTATTATTATATTTTTATTAGTTGTTAGATATTCTAGACCTAGTATTTTTCTTTTTGCATTTGATAGATTTTAGATTTTTTTTGCTTGAATTTGTCCATGTCATTATAGACTTAAATCTATTTATTTGTCATATATGCAAAAAGAGACTCAAAGCATTGTGGGTGCTCTGAGAGAGGTGAGAGATCAAAACCGGGTTGAGGTGGGTCCCACGTTATGCTATTTTTTGAACAAATGTTATATATTTTTTTATGAGAAACTATTTTGTCTTATTAAGATTTTTTTAAATTATGTATTTTAAATTATCGCAAGTATGTTATTTTTTAACATATTAATTGGTAGGCATATTAATTTGTGTCTATGTATATGGACAGAAATGATGCGATAAAATATATGATGAAAAATGATAATTTGTGCTCTTGTGTTCGTATTTTTTATATATTGATTTGTTCTATTTGAAATAGGATAATGTGTTGTTTTTGGATATGGCTATACATTTATAATGCATACAATTGATAATTAAGGAGAAATAAATCACAATACCTTATAAATTAAATTTAAGTGAATAACAAATTAACAAATTTGTTTTTTATGATGATTTATTTGTGGTTTATTTTTTAATCATCTTAAATTGCATTATTTTTTAATATAGACTACTTTATAAATGGTTTATGGGTGCTTTATGTTTTTAAAATTAAAAAAATTACAGTAAACGTATACAATTATCAAAATTTTGTACATTATTTTAGTGGGCCTTTCAAATAGATGCCACTACCTTGCCTCATAGCAGGCTGATTTTTAGAATCCACCAAGAATATGGGTAGACCATCAGCAGTTGGACTGGATTTATAACACAATTGTGAAGTACTGGCCCAATATGTTCACTACGCTTAATAGTCAAGTTAGAAAGGAGTCTGATTTTGACTGCCGTGTGTTCTGTTCTGCGCCGGGCTTCCTTTAAGCTGATATATTTTTCACAAAGTATATACATTCATTAAAAAATATCGTATTTAAACAAAACATCATAAATAAAAATATAACAAAGTATTATATTTGATAGTATTAATATCTATTCTTACTTTAGAGTAAGACGGGTCGATCCACCTAACGATTAAATCATCTCACTCAATAATTTGTGTTTTGAGTCTTTTGACCCATCTGTCTTCTCTCTTTGAACTACGACTTTTGGAGCCAGATAGATTTGTGTTTGAATCTTACCTCCTCGCCTGATTTCGTTCGAGTTTTGGATCTGGAGTTTCATATTTGAGAGTTTCGGCGAGACTGCTAAAAGAAGGGAAAGTACACGTATTAGTGTTATGTGTGGTTTTTTTTTTTTTCTTTTTTTTTTTTTTTTTTCTTTTTTACTTTTCCCTTATTCTTTGTTGCTTGGTAGAATGATCTGTTGGTATATGTGTCCTAGAGACAATTTTTCGAGGACATATATACATGACCACATTAATATTATATTAAATTATAATTATGGTATTGCAATTATTTAAATAATTGTTTGATTGTTTGTAATTTATTAATTAATTGCTCCCTTGTATTAATACTGTCATTAACAGAGTGAGATGTTAATTGATAAAGTATAACCCTCAAATTGCCTCAATCAATGATCATGAAAAAAGGGAATATGATACACGATAGATTGACATGTGGTCTGCATCATATTCTTGAAAAATATAGTATGTCTCACTACTATAAATAATTGTTATTCGTGATGGACACATGGATACTTTGAAGAGTATTAGTTTACCCTACCGATAAACCATTTGTTTATATGTCTGTGGGAATATCGATGTGTGGAATGGTATAATAGTCCTTTGACTGGAGGTCAATACACAATTCATGTATAGAGTGATTTACTTAGACCTAGTTTAAAGCTTACGCTCCTTATGGGGTAGATACGAGCTTGTGTTGGGTTGATCACAATATACATGAAATTGGTAGTTGAGCCAAGATAGGGCATTCCTCGAATATAGTTTCGAGAGAACACACATTTTCTTTATACTGGGTTGATAAAGTCATTGGGCAATAAACGTGATTATATTTGAAATGGTGTTCAAATATAATTAATTTAAATCAACCAGTAAGATGAGATAAAATGATTAACCTGTTTGGATAGATACATGTTCAAGTCCTAAGCTTAATCGAGTGGTTCGTGAATGAAGGGACCGTATCATCATTGAGTTCTATACTAAAGGTATATTTGCTTTGTTCATGTAAACATACTTCATAGTTTGAGTTCGTCCTTCGACGTAGTCTAGAAAATTTTCATAAGAATCATAAATTAGATTATGTCAATATATAAAGGCCTATAGAGTCACACAATATGCAATCAGTTTTCAGATTAAGAGTGAATATATTTAATTAGATTGGAATATTTATTTATGAGTAATGAGATTATTTTCTATCTAACGGAAAATATTTAATTAAGTTAAATTGAATTTATACTTAAGTAAATTACTAATTGATTTAGTTCTAATTATCTATTGGGTTATAAGGTCTCCTAAGACCCATATGATAAGGTTTGATCTAATTATAAATAACTCATTATCTCTTCATAGTTTTTAATCGATGGATGAATGAGAGAAAAATTTTGAGAGATCCCAAAATCTTAGAGATTGAGAGATTAACATCAAAAGACAAAACACTATCTAGCTTTTCGTATCGAGGATTCCTAGCTTCTTCACCGGAAGGGATTCATTGGCGTTAGATCGTGCACCGAAAAACTGAATTGCGTGGATACCATAGTCGAGAGACATAGACGAACAACTGTAAGTTTTTGTTAATCATTCAAGCGATCTAGGATTATCTCGAATAGCTATAGCCGGATCTTCGTTGTTGGTAAAAAAATTTTAAATTTCCGCTGCGCGTGCGCTAGGTTCGTACGTCTAAAATCCAACATGATCAATTCCAAGACGAGGTCCTTCTGTTTAATGATTTCAGTTAGTAATATAATATATGAGAATAAAAAAAATAAAAAAATACATTTTGATATAAAAAAAATTATTATCTTACATATCAAAATATTTTAAAAGCAACAACTATTATAATTTTACATCACTCGTGTCAAATTATGTGCGAAATTATTTCACTAAAAAAATCACAAATATCTTGATTCAATGAATTATAAAAAAATCAATAATATATAGGATCATGTTTTGCATGTATGTAAGGATAAATTATTTGCATGTGATGTTCCACCAAAGGCCAGTTTACATATGATATCAGCACACAAATTAGTCAACTAGTTTTTTCAATAAGATATGGATTTTCACATATATTCAAATATATTGTACTTAGAAATATAATAAATTGATGTTCTTTGTGTGACAATCGAAAGGGTTAAATTTTAATAAAATGAAGTATATCTCCGCTTAAATAGTTTGCAATCTTGGTAGTTATACAATATTCTTTGTAAATGAATAGCAGGTGAAAGGCGGTGGATTATAAGTGTGTAGAATACTAAAATTATTCATATTGTTAAATTCCGCAATATATTCAATCATAGTTTTAAAATTTTAATGTTATTCCAACTAATATTCTAAAGTTGTAACTTATGAAATTCAAACGGCAATTCAAACAACAATGTTTTATTGGCGGAAACTATATGTGGTAAAAATATTTCATCGAAAATTGCAAATTTCATCAGAAATTCTTGAAAATTGGGTTATTAGAATATCTAATTTCAACTAAAATTTCTAAATTGAATTAATTCCAACGGAAGAATTTAATGTAAATGTCTGTTAGGATTTTTCTGATAAAACTTATAAAATTGGAGTATCTACAAAAAATTTTCTGTTATAATATTTTCTAATGAATTTTTTAATGGAATTTCATATTATATATATGGGGTGTATATATGTGTAAACATATTAATCACAATTTGATTTCAATAGTAATCCCAAATACAAATAGTTTTTAGAATTTTTTTCACGTTTACAATCATAGCCCGGTCCGTCCAGTTGTAATAATGGACACTTATGTAACTTAATAAATACTACGTAAGAAAGTAGATTAGCTTTTATTCGCTAACACGAAAAGCATTCTATTACAAATTTTCCAATCCTTCATTATGATTAGAAAATCAAATCACAAAGCATTAATTTGATCTTTTTATGAGATGAATTTCATAATCAGATTAACATTATTGCAATAACTTGATTAATCTGATTTTGTAAATATATAACTCAATATATTACACACACACACAAGTTGAGATTTCCCTTTCATTTAAGCTAGAAATATATACACACACATATATATATATGACATCATTTTTTTACAATTAAGTCAACCTCTTTCCCTTTCATTTGAGCTAGAAAATTTGTATTCTTTAATAATATGTCATCTAAAATGATGATGTAATTTGAAAACAAATTACTCTTAAAATTAAATTAAATATTAACCGAGTCAACAATTCAACATATATATATTTAATAGTTTGGTTTAATTTTGATGTAACAGCATGACAAAATCAAAAGAGTTGAAGTTAATTGTTCGTTAGGGCCAATTTTCTCGTCACAATAAAAACATTTCATGAATTTGTATGCCTATAAATAGCCATACATAAACTTCTTATTTTTCCACACCATTTTAAATGATATTCACCTGATTTCTATTCCGAAAAGCTCAATTCCCAGCTTATACCCCAACTTTTTTCCTCTGAATAGCCACGCATAAATAACCTCCTTGTTGATTGCTCTTTTCTCAATATTAGTTTCTAATTTTACCTTCAAGAATATATCCATAAGTTGTTATGGTAAGTATAAAAAAATATATAAATGTGTATATAAATATATATGAACGTTTTTCGTTAATTCGTTCAATTTGCAAGTCGAAATACATTATTTATGTAGATTTTTTATTTTATTTTTTTCTTAATTTCCCTAGGAGAATTATGCAGGTGATGGCAAATATGAAGAGGTACGTAAAGCATTTTTTTTTTATTTTTTTTGGAAATATTCATAAATATTTGTAATTTAAGTTGCAAAAATGACTATAAGATCTCAATATATTTCCAGGAATATGTAGTAAATACGCGCGGAGTTAAACTTTTCACATGTCGGTGGTTGCCTGAAAAAGTCGAGCCGAGAGCTTTGATCTTCTTGTGCCATGGATATGCCATGGAATGTAGCATCTCCATGAGAGGTAATCCTTTGATTTTGCACCTAAAAAGAAAAAAGTAATCTCCAAATTTATAAAGCCAATAAATAAATATGTAATTATGAAAAAGGAAAGAATAATAATAATAATAATATGTATTTAGATAAAATATTAAAATGTCATGCAACACAACAATTTCATGATTCTACATCATCATTAATAACATATATTTAGGTAGATAGGCATGTGTAATATAAGGCTATTGTAAAATTGCAAACATATTGTTTTTTAACATTAGATTAATGTACAAATTAACAATAATAATTTATAAAATAATTGATCCAATATTAATTCGAACAGATTGCGCGACTCGACTGGTTAAGGCAGGATACGAAGTTCATGGCATCGATTGCGAAGGCCATGGAAAATCTTCCGGGCTACAAGGTTTAGTTTCGAGCTTCGATGATCTTGTTGACGATCTTTCCGAACATTTCACCAATATTTGTGGTAATAAAATTAGTCTTTTGACATTTGATTCATGACTTTGTTTTTATTTATTTATTTTTTCCTATTAATTTTTATTCTATTTAAATATGCAGAAAGGAGGGAGAACAAGAAGAAGATGAGAATAATAATGGGAGAGTCAATGGGAGGTGCCATGGCCTTACGTTTACATAGAAAAAAGCCTGAATATTGGGATGGGGCAATTCTCGTGGCTCCCATGTGTAAGGTGTGCCCAAATATCATATTTTGATTTAATAAAATATAAATTCTTTTTATTTGATTTAATGCGATGTGACAGTTGGTCGGGTTGGAGTTATCTTTTTTTATTTAAAAAAAATGCATACTTTTATACTGTAAAATATCATATTTTTATGATATTTTTTAATTAATGCATGACATTTCAAATGAAAAAATATAGATATTTGTTAAAACATAGGACTGTTGTTAGACAATTAGGCTAACCTTTAATTAAATATACTCTTTTAATAAATATACACACTTTCTTACATACGTCACACGCTTTGAAAATAATATATAAATTAAAATATGACATTTTTGTTCAAAAAGTACTATAACGAGTTAACTCGCATAAAACGTTAAACTGCCTAAAAAAATTTGAAAAAGTATGGTTGACACAACTAACTTAGTGTTACCAAAAAAAAAAAAGACAATAAAAATGTCAAATATACGTCATTTTAGGTTTAATTTTGTGATTATATATTTTTTTATTAGATAACCTGAAAATGAAAAATCAAATTATGCAGAGGTAAATAAATTTATCAACTAATGATCAATTAATATATTAACTATATATATAATGCAGATTGCTGAGGAGATGAGACCTCATCCAATGGCAATAAAATTATTGCCATTTTTGACTCGAATAATCCCTACATGGAAAATTACACCAACTCCAGATATAGTTGACAATGCCTTCAGGGACCCTCATGTGAGAGAAGAGGTAATTTAATTTAATAACACCTAAACTCACCTAATAATCTTTTAATTTATTTGATTCTTTAAATATATAAAGATGTTAATTATTTAATTTATTTGAGCCGGTTCCTAATTTAAGTGTCACTCTCTTCTTATGTCGTTATTTTAATGGATAAATGAAATGAAATTTGTATAGCAGGTTAGGTCCAATCCATACACACACAAAGGCCGACCACGCTTGCAAACTAGCCACCAACTATATCTTGCAAGCTTGGATTTAGAAAAAAGATTGCATGAGGTGGGTTTATTATTATTATTATTATTATTATTATTATTATTATTATTATTATTATTATTATTATTATTATTATTATTATTTTTTTTTAATATTATTTTATTATTTTTTTATTTTTTTGTCATGACAGAATTCACAAAAAAATTTAAAAGTAGTTTCGTAACTACATTACGTATCGAATTTTAGTCTTATTGATATTTAATTGATTAATAATAATCCCATCTTATTTTTAAAAAGGGAAATAATCAATTTGAAAACAATTTTGACAGTGTATCCCAATTTAGACGGGAAATTGACATATTATGAAAGAAAAATAATCAACTCGAAAACAATTTTGATAGGATATCCAGATTTAGGCTGGAAATTGATCCACGTATCATTAGCTCACATCTATACTTATATTAAAAGGAGTACTATTTACCAAATTAAGTAGCCAGAAAAGTCAACAGCATTTATTATATTACTATTTCCGTATTATACTATATAAAAGGATATTCTATTTACTACATTTACTATCCAGAAAAATCAACTGCATTAAATGTCATTACTATTTTTGTATTATAATATTTTATTTATTTAATTGATTTATTTATTTGTTTTATTTTAAAAAGGTAAGTATAATAAAAAGATTTTAATAATAAAAAAATCAAATATCAAATAAAAATGTACACTTTGACTTATTTGATTATATTTGGTATTTTATTATACCAAATATATTCCTATTTAGTATATACATTAAATACTTGCTAAAATATTTATTTGTTTTATTTGTCAAAGTTAAGTATAGATTTGTTTATATTATCAAATCATAAAAAAATATTAAATCCATATTTTAAAAAAGAAAAAATTCATATAATTTTATAACTACACTATTTAACAATATTTTTTTTATTATATAATAAAATAATAATAAATATTATATGGTGAACAATAATAAGTAAAACTGTTACTTTCTCTTATATCAAGGGATAAATTTATATGCTAAAATTAACTTTTTATTAGTATAAATGTTTTAGTGATATAATATATTAATTATTTTACAACCTAGCCCTAACATGCTCATATTTAATTTTTTAAAAGATGTAGAAAAAAAACTTATAGTAACTCTATTGTTTTTTAGACTTAAACGTTGATTAAAAGAGGTAAAAATTCTTAATTTTTAGACTTAAACGTTGATTAACACCATAGATTGAGAGTTTATATTTAGTAAAGTTGCTAATTATAATAAAAAAAATTAATTTTTGCTATATTTTAGAATATTTTTAAGTTCATTATGAAAAAAAAAGAAAAAAAACTACAATGAAGAAAGCAAGTCAGCTATATATCGATTTGTTGTACTCCTCAAATCACATTCACAATTTGACTACAAGGAAAGGAAACTTATTGATTAAAATATTATTTTGTCAGTAGTCTTAATGTACAAGAGACTTTAAGATTCCACTTGAATATTATAAAACTTTTATTGAACATTGTACAATTTCTTGCGTATTATAAACTTTTATTAAATATTGCATCTTATAATATAATATTCTCCAAATAAATATATCTCGTATATATCCCGTACATTTTTCTTTATTCATATATATAATTATAAGTCTGGATAAATAGCCTTAAAATTGTGCACCCCGTGCATCGCACGGGCTCTGTACTAGTCTCATTAAAATTTGTAGTCACAATTTAAATTTCCAACCAAAATGGATAATTTTAACTGAAAAATTGACACGTTTTAATTATGCATCCCATTATGTTTGCGGCCAAAATTGGAATTTCTAGTCAAAATTGTTCTCTGAATAGTTGGATTCTAAATTAAAATATATAGAACTATTATAGATTGATTGATTTTTCAATTTTCAACACAACTTCTCATGATACACACCTGGAGTTAGTGTACGGTTTTTAAAATCCAGTGAACTTATTTGTCATGAAATAACTAACTAAAAATCGCATGCACAAAAAAATAAATAAATAAAATAAAATTGTCGATCGGACAGGTTTCATTGCCGTTTATCGTTTTGCATGGAGAAGAAGATAAAGTTACAGACCCGTCTGTGAGCAAGCTCTTGTATGAGTCGGCTTGTACCATCGACAAAACCCTTAAGTTGTACCCTCAAATGTGGCACTCTTTGTCCTATGGCGAGTTGCCGGAAAACCTAAACATCGTGTTTTCTGACATCCTTGAATGGTTAGAACATAGGGTTTTTGCATATGATGCTAAATTGGAGGAGCATAAAAAGCTCGCTAACGATAGAGACGTGTCGAAAACATAAATCCCTGATTGGGGAAAGAAACTCGTGCTCCTCGTACTTTGTTTTGCAAGAATAATAATAAGTTTATGATGACTTTATTCGACGAGCTAAAAAAGTCCTGTTGAAATTGCAACTTTGTTGAATGGGCTAAATTTTCATTTTTAATACACGGTGTTGGTAATTTTTCGAAAAACGTTCAATCAGATAGAGCGTCGTCAAGAACAGTCCACTAAGTAATCACTTTAATCAAAACTCGTACAAAAATAATAACTAAAAATGATCAATTTTGGTACAATATATATTTTGGTTATTCTATGAATATTGATTAAAATAGCAACTTAATTATTATCCATTCTTGATGATACCTATATATGATGGTTTTCTCCCAAAAAATGGCCAACATTAATTGTGGACCGTTCTAGAAAAAAAATGCCTTGTTAATTTTATTGATATATGAAACTGTTTTTATAATCTACTGGAAACAATTAAGTAATTAACCATCAATGTTGCTATAAAACCAACTGGTTGGTTCCATAAGGAAACCAACCAGTTGGTTTTATAGCAACATTGTTAACCAACCATTCCATTAGTCGACGAACTCATCTTAATTTAGATAATCAACTACTTTTCAACGAAATATATTTTAGATCAAAAAATTAACCTTCACCTTCGCTGGTTGAACCGCAACAATTGTCATGAAGCCGATTCAAATAGTCTGCAAGACCAAAAGTATATAATATGGTTATCGTAATGCGAGCTTTTGTATAGCGCAAGAAATTTTTTGATATGAGCATGTATTCCAATAAAATTTTTGTCACTTAAATATATGTTTATATAACAAATTCAAATGTTCGTAATTTTAACACTAACATTAGTGACAAATTTCAACGATTTTTTTTTAAAAATTATTATTTTTATTTTAAGAAAATAATTTATTTACCATGATCCACCACTCAACCCATCGTTAAAGGCTTAGCCCATAAGCTTCCTCACAATCCATATTAACGTTTATTAAATTTTGCCTACAATGGAATATAAATTAATGACCTATGGTTCTCAAGGTGACTCTCACCACCATACTTTATCAATATACATGACTTTATAATTTTTATAGAAAATGATTACAGTCCCGTCACAGAATAATTTCGCCAGTGTGTTTTAATTATGAATTACCTATCTTAAACTAATTTATATGTGTATCTAAAGAGTAATAATAACCGCAGAATCATTGCTTGACATGACTATAGTGATTCCCACTGTCTAATTATCTGAAACTATGACTGCCAAAAACTAATTTATGACGTGACTATAGTGCCTAGCATTCATTTAATGTCAGTGGGTATATTAAAATAATATTTAAAATATAATTAAAATTGATTTGATGCAAAAATAGGAGATAGATGATTAGTTAAAATAATGTGAGTGAATGAATACTGAATTAAGGTTGATGTAGTGTGTATGAATGATTGATTGATATTATTTAATTATATTAATAATATTGATGATAGTGAGGTTGAGTTAAAAAAATAGTTGAGTTAAAATGTTGGATTTTTTTTTATATGGAATACGTACCCTAAATATTTTACATGTAATAGTTAATAAATATAAAAATAAAAATCACTACTACAGTTTGAAGCATGTTGGGTTTGGGCTCTGCACTGATCAGTAGATAAGTAAGACAAATGCATGGGCCCATTCAATCCGTTCTAGGCCCAATCAAAATGGAAACTCAAATTGTACAAACTAGTGTATACCCCGTGCGATGCACGAGAATAATATTAAATTAACAATATTATAAATAGACCTCGAGTTTGAGTCATTCAATGGCGGAAGAGGAAATTACTATTGATCCTATTTAAAAAGAGGAAGAAAAAAAAATAATTATAAATTAAAGAGAGGATCAACAATACTTAATAAATATAAATTAAAGATTCGGGGTCAAACAATGTAAAATTATTTTGTATAAGAGAATAAAAAAATTTGATTACACACCATTATGGTTAGCTTATAATATTTGTAAAAATATTAGTAATTAGACCGATGAAAATTAACTTCTTAAAGTAGATAATGGATTTATAGTAGTAATTATGAATTGGTTTCTATTTTATTTTATTTTTTCTTTTTAAAGATTATGAATTTCTAGTAGTAATTATGAATTGATTTTTATTTTATTTTTTCAAATCTGTATAGATAAGGGATGAGATTTTTTAAACACGTGAGACGTATGCAATGAGATTTTCTAACAGAGATAAGCTCGTGTAGATTTATACTAAAAATAGGAAAAAGAAAAACAAATATTTATTGTCAAACAGTGGTTTTGATAACTAAAACAGGAAAAAGAGAAACAAATCTTTACACAATTAATGAGCCGATTTTTTTGTCTATTCAGATTTATTCAACAAAAGAGAAACAGTGGAATACGTACCCTAAATATTTTACATGTAATAGTTAATAAATATAAAAATAAAAATCACTACTACAGTTTGAAGCATGTTGGGTTTGGGCTCTGCACTGATCAGTAGATAAGTAAGACAAATGCATGGGCCCATTCAATCCGTTCTAGGCCCAATCAAAATGGAAACTCAAATTGTACAAATATATTTTATTCAGACACAAATCTGACCGTCAGATCCGACTTTCCATTCATAAATTGATCGAAAAGCCACACATAACACACACAGAGGAGCGTGCGTTCAAAAATTCAAATTCTCGCACATACCTTTATCCCGCTCTCACTTCACATTCTCATTTTTTTCACGCACAGTCACACACCAAAAGCCGTCAAAATCTGCAAAAAGTCTGTAAATCTACACACATACACACCCGAGGGAAGATGACGAGTCGGGAGAAAGAGAAGGGCGTCAATGTCCAGGTTCTCCTCCGCTGCAGGTAACTATGAGTTACCCAATTTGAAAATTAGGGTTTGGGAGTTTCATTTCTGTTTTTTTTGGGGGAGTTTTCTGACGAATCTTGGCGATTTTTCGAAGGCCGTTCAGTGACGATGAGTTGCGGAACAATGCGCCTCAGGTGGTGACGTGCAATGATTTCCACAGGGAGGTGTCTGTTATGCAGAATATCGCCGGCAAACATATTGACAGAGTTTTCACGTTTGACAAGGTTTGGTTCTCTTTTTTGATGAATTTGAGCTCTGTTGTGTAGTGTAGTTTGTCATGTCTTTGGATTCAACGTTTAGATAATTGGTATGGTGAGAATGTTGGAACGTTATTAAAAGAAATTTGCTGCTCGAGGTTCAGATTTAGTTGCCAATTGGGCCTGCCATGATTCTGTGTTTTATCTATATATATATATACTGTGTGCAGTTTTATTTTTATAGGAATTAATTTGGCGATTTCAGGTGTTTGGGCCTAGTGCCCAGCAGAGAGATCTATATGAACAAGCAGTTATTCCAATAGTTAATGAGGTTTTAGAAGGTTTCAACTGTACAATTTTTGCTTATGGGCAAACTGGAACGGGAAAAACGTACACCATGGAAGGTGAATGTAAGAGGTCCAAGGTACTACTTTTCCACTGATTGTACTTGCATTTTTTTTTTTAAAAAAAACTTTAGTATATCTGGAGTCATATTGACCTGTAGCATTTTTTTTTTTAATTAAAGAGCGGTCCAAATGGAGAATTGCCTCCTGAAGCAGGAGTGATACCCAGAGCAGTAAAACAAATTTTTGATACATTAGAGAGTCAAAATGCAGAGTATAGTGTGAAGGTCACTTTCTTGGAGTTATATAATGAAGAAATAACAGATTTGCTTGCCCCTGAAGAAATATCCAAAGTTGTCCAGGAAGATAAACAAAAGAAACAATTGCCACTCATGGAAGATGGGAAAGGAGGTGTCCTTGTCAGAGGATTGGAGGAGGAAATTGTTACAAGTGCCAGTGAGATTTTCACTTTACTTGAAAGAGGTTCTGCTAAACGTCGAACAGCAGAAACTTTACTAAACAAACAATCAAGGTACTTACCATGTTTCTGCTTTGAATGCTAGGTTTAGTTTTTGTATAAATTGGAAACTTTGGGTGACATAATCTCTCTTTGGATCTAGTCGTTCGCATTCACTATTTTCCATAACGATACATATAAAGGAAGCGACGCCTGAAGGTGAAGAATTGATAAAGTGCGGAAAATTGAATTTGGTTGATTTAGCTGGTTCAGAGAACATCTCTCGTTCTGGCGCTAGGGAGGTAAGCTGTCAGTAATCTCGTTTGGTTTCTAAGTGATGAACTATTTTTAGTTTTCTGCTTGGGACATAAACCTCTGTTCATTTTGTACTACTGATGTCCAAGGTTAATCAATTGTTTTTCTAGTTATATTGATCCTTCTATTTGCTAAGTACATATTCAACGTTATAGGGCAGGGCAAGAGAAGCTGGTGAAATAAACAAAAGTTTGCTTACATTAGGCAGAGTAATAAATGCATTGGTGGAGCATCTGGGACATATTCCTTATAGGTTTGAATTGATTTTCATAAGATTACTTTGTTGCCTATATATTGCTATCATGGTTGATGATGTGTTTTTTACCTTTGCCCCATCTCATATACAGGGATAGCAAGCTCACACGTTTGCTTCGAGATTCATTAGGTGGGAGAACAAAGACTTGTATTATTGCTACAGTATCACCAGCTGTTCACTGTCTTGAGGAGACTCTTAGCACATTAGATTATGCTCACAGGGCTAAGAACATACGGAATAAGCCTGAGGTTTGTTGCAAATTTATTGTGTCTTGGATATAATCATATCTTTATCCATCCTGTTTGTTTGCCCGTCCTCAATGTATATGTGGCATAGTCATTTTAGTAGTGCCAATTTAGTCTGCGTCAACTTTCATGGTTAGTGACTTATGTTTGTGTTAATTGTGACGATGCATACCCTGTCTCACCAATTAATAGTTAATTTATGTTTGTCCTTTTTCACTCATTTTCTTTAAGTTTCTGTTTGCTCTCTTTTTTGGTTAGCATAGTGAGCTGTCCATGTGTAGTTGTATGTGAAAAGTTCATGTTGACTGATATCAATATCAGTCTTTTGGCTTGAGTTTGTGGATTACTGATACTTGAAATCTTTGTTTGAAGATAACTGTATTTAATGTTCAGTTGTAGTTCGTTGGTTCTTTTGTTATTGCGAAAGTTACCATACAGCCTGCTTAAGTCATATCCATCCGTATAACTTGTAGGTGAACCAAAAGATGATGAAATCAACACTTATTAAGGATCTCTATGGTGAAATAGAACGACTTAAAGCTGGTACAATTTTATCATTTGCCTGTAGCATCTATTGCTTCTTTTAAAAGTTGTGCTTTCTCCATTTCTGTTTACCCTCGATCTCTCTGTACGTGTCTGTCTCCAGAGGTTTATGCTGCCAGGGAGAAAGTTGGTGTTTACATTCCTAAAGAGAGGTACTATCAAGAGGAGACTGAGAGAAAGGTAAAACACCTGTGGGACCTGTAGTTTTCCTATCTAAGGACAGTGAGCCTCTTGCTCTTTTGAAGTCATTTTTTGAATTTATTAAAACCTATAAGTTACTTTTACTTTTTTCTTCTATATGTAGTTGTAGCCTGCTGATTTGTTTAAAGACCCCACAAGTAGTAAATTGTCAGATCTTTTATAACAAATATTTTGTCCATTTTAGGCAATGGCCGATCAGATTGAACAAATGGGAATGACAATCGAAAATCATCAGAAGGTGAGCGTAACGGTGACCTTATTGTGGGGGATATGATTTGTTTAGAAGTTCTAAGGTTTGATATATGGCATGCAGCAAATAGAGGAATTGCGAACTAAGTATGATTGTAAGGTTCAGCAATGCCTTGATTTGGGCAAAAAGCTTGATGCAACCCAAGTAAGTTATTTTTATTGCTGTGACACTTATAAAACTTATCTGAATCTTACACTGAGTTGTTTGCAGAGTGATCTGAACTTAACTAGCAAGTTGTTGGCAAACACTGAGGATGACTTGAAGCAATGCCGGTATTCTCTAAAGGAACGGGACTTTGTCGTTTCTGAACAGAAAAAATCAGGTACTTGTTGAAGACTAGTAATTGAAATTACTTTTTGCGGTGTCTAATAATTTTCTGAATTATTTAATAGAAAACGCGCTGGCTCATCAAGCTTGTGTTTTACGGGATGAACTGGAAAAGACCCAAAAAGATAATGCTTCTCTATTTTTGAAAATAGGTAAGTTGTTACAGACTTTTGTTTTAGAGTATTAGTGAAACATGGGAAGGCACAACTCAATGCTTGTTATTGATTTTTGTGTTCAGCTAGAGAGGACAAATTGAATGCTGATAACAGGTCAACAGTAGACACATTTCAATCTGATCTTGCCCAGAAGCTTGCTACCCTTTCTAGCTCGCTGACTGCATCTGTATCACGACAAAATGAACACCTACAATGTGTTGAGAATCTCTGTAATTCTTTTCTCCAAGTACATGATAAGGTCTTGACCTATTACTTAGCTAGTCACTACTTGCTCATCTTCTCTGCGTATTCTTATGCCTTTGCAATGCATGATTGGATATGCAGGCTGATGTTATGACCTAGTTTCATCTTCCAAAACCCGTGTTTCATTTTTTCACCTAGCTGCAATTTAAGCTGTATTTTGAGATTCCCTAACTTGTTGTTATTTCTCGAGTTATTTCTAGGCTTCTATAGAGTTAAAGAAGAAAGTAGATTCTTCGAGGGTGTTATACCTCTCGCATTTTGAGGCTGTGCAAAATGTTGTTCGCTTGCACAAAGCTGGTAGTAATGCTGCTCTGGAGGAATTGTCAACTTTGGCATCTTCTAATTCACTGTCTGTGGAAGAAGTATGACAACCTTTTATGCTGCTTATGTTATTATGTTAATTGCTTGCTAGCTAGATTCTCACTCGTTTTGTAAATATGTTAGTTTTTAGCAGCAGAGGCAGCTGAAGCGAAAGCAGTACTTGATGATCTTCAGGATACTCTAACAAGTCAACAAGCGGAAATGGCTCATTTAGCAAGAGAACTTCGACAGGTTGCATAATTTTTCTGGTTCTGTTGCTTTGAAATTAGATTCTAAAAAATCTCACAGTTTTGCTCTGAAGATATCTAATTAAAGAATTTTGCAGAGATTTCATGCTAGTATAGAGCACTTGACGAACACCTCAGAATCTGTTCATGAATCCGTTGATAAGCTTCAGGAAGAATCAAAGAAGCTTCAACATCATGCAACTCAACTTGATGAAACTCAGACGAAGTGCATTGCCGAATTTCAGAAGGCTTATGAGGTTTCACAGTATTTAAATCAAATTATATATAGCCAGATGTGATCACGCCTATCTCTCTTAGCTTACAGTTTGTGTTTTGTTTCTCCAGGAACAGTCACGTTCAGAAGCAGAGAAACTTATTGCTGATATGACAACTCTTGTTACTGACTGTATGCTTCGTCAAAAAGAGATGGTAAATTTTCCACCTTCCGATCCCCTGGTGTTTTCTGTATTCCTTTTTTCCACTTGAAATCAACTTTCTACTGACAGGTGGATAAAAGGATAGAAGATCTTAAGGATAGTGCAACTGGGAATAAGATGTTTTTGGATGGACATGTTTCAACTATTGATGGCATTACAACAGACTTGAAAAGAAAATGGCAGGATAGCTTCATGCAAGCAGAGAGTAGTTTTAAAGACAATGATGATTTCTCTGCAGCTAAGCATTGCCGCATGGAACTGCTTGTACAGAAATGGTGAGAGTTTGCTAATTACCTGCATTTGTTTCCATATTATATCTTTAGCTATATATTTCCCCGTCCCATTTTCCTGCCTATTTTCCTTTGATCATCATCAAATGCCATTTCCTTTTACTCTACGGATGGGCTTCTAAATAATATTTTATCTGGTTTATTGTCCCTTTATCTTCAGTGTGAAGAGTGCTGATAGAGCTTTGGAGCGGTGGCAAAAAACGCAAGAATCGTTAAACGACATGGGAAAGAAAAATGTTTCGGCTTTTGATTCACATGTTAGGTGCGTTATCTTGAACATGGATACATTTTCGAATTGTGTATGTCCATATGGATGCTAAAAGAAGATGAGTTTAAATAAAAACACACTGCTTTCTTCCTTGGTAAAAATCTAATCCTTAATTTCATTCTTTGTTAATTAGAACCAGTTTCTAATGGTTTGGGCTGAGTTGTTATTTTTTTTTTAATTATTTTTTTTTTCTGATTACATGTTATTTCTTTACTTCTTGTATGCCTTGTTCAGGAATATGTGGTATAGTAACGAACAACACAATGCTGAGGTTGAATCTGCTAGAGTTATGGTTGAGGAGGATGTTAAAACTAACAGTGAAGATATGATTCACTGGTTTAACGGTTAGTTTTTCTGACTTGATTTTATCTTTGAATATCTAATTTCTTGAGTTTGCAGCAAATATTGATAAGCTGTGCATTCTTGTTTAACAATAATGTCTCTTTTTCTCAGGCGTGTCAGGGCAAGAGATATCGTCTGTTTCTGAAATACTGTCGACCTCTCAAACTCATTCACAAACTCTTCAGAATCTTAGTGCCGACCATTCTAAGCAAATAAACAGAATTGAACAGCATGCCGTTGATACTTTTAGGCAAAAATATATGGTATGACTATATATCCAAACTATGGCTTGAATTTGCGGCAAAAGTAGGCGTGCTATCATCAATCAAACATGCACTCTTTTAATTTTTCTGTATGCATTGTTTCTAATTGCATTTGCTATCTCTAAATTTCAAAATTTTTAATATCCTTTCCTATTGATAAAAGATTTTCATTTTTAATTTCTTCAATTTTCCTTTTTCCTTTCTGGTTGTCAGGATTACGAGCCTAGTGGCACAACACCCGTTAGATGTGAGCCTGAGATTCCCAGCAAGGGGACAATCGAGTCTTTTCGTGCAATGCCAATGGAGGTCCTTCAAGAAGAATTTCGAGAGAACAATTCATACGAGTCCTTTCACGTGAAAGAGCCAAAACCGACCCTTATTCCTCGTTCCCCACTTTCACAGATCAACTAGTAGCTGCAACTTTTTTTCTTTATGGTTTTACGATTGAAGAGCATGTCTCATTCTTTGTATGTAATACCGTAAAATTTGGTGCGAGAAGTTCTTCTGGTATGTTGGCTTCCAACGATTTAGGTGCATAATTTATGTTGTGTAGGCTAATCAATTTTAAATAAATCCCTGCTTGGGGTTTACTTGGTGTTGTAAGCTGTTGAGTTTGAATTGTTACATAGCCGTTATTATTTTAAAAAAAAGAAGGGCGGGAAATACTAGAGGTACAGATTTGGTGTTGTTGAAGATGATTTTTATTCTATTGTAATTGCTCAGATTTTATGGTTTTACTTTACATGTTTAAGGAGCTGGAGATATATGTGGTTTTGCGAACAGACATGAGTTTGTCTAAGTGTCTTGTTTATTTGAATGGTGAATAAATAGTTCTAAATCTACTGTGCTCTACTTTCAGTTAACTTAGTGTAGGTAATATAAAAAAATAACTTTATATAGAGTTTACTAAAATTCACCTAAAAAAATAATTGAATTTGATTTTACACGTGCTGGAAAGTCATAAATTGCTGGAATTTTGCATGTAATTACACCTTTATTCTCTTGCTTGCAGTTGAACACATATTTTTTAAGTAGTGATGTTAAAAGTAAGCTAACTGATAGATAAAGTGAATTTGAGCGATAGCTTATGGCTCGTTATTGGAAAATTAATTAATATAATAAAAGTGTTTGGAAAAATTAATGATAAATCATATCTTAGGGTTTTTTAGAGAATCTACTAAAAAAGTTTATATGATAAATTTTATCAAGCAATCATGCATAAAATGCTTAAACTNATAAAATAAAATTTCATAAAACTCAAAGAAGGTTCACAGGCTAACAAAATGGTTAGAACAAACACAAGTCTGTTTACAGGTTAAAGCCGAGGACAAGTTACAGGAGCAAACACTATACATCCTGCAAGGCCTTTTTGGCCAAATTACTGACATCATCATCCACAGTTATAACCATACAGAAAGAAACATTTTCAAAGCTAGACAACAAATGGTTTATATCTTCAAGAACTACGAAACCAGATAGATAGTGTCCTGCAGGTTTGGTTAATGTAGTCTTCACCCTCTTATTTGGGACCAAACAACAAAACGAGGACCATTTGAGAGGCAGGATCATTTGAAGACCCCATCTCACAGCCCATAGATTTGCTTCAGGCATATCACCATTGAATTCCATAACTGTTGTCCACTCTTGAATGATCTCTTTCTCATGCCATGCTCTGCATCCCAATCTAAGCTTCCCACATGAAGAGATACAGGCACTGACAACAAATGAATGTTGCGCTACCTATGAAGGAAAATTCTCTTCAATAATCGCCCTCAGACCCCCTGTAGACACCCCTTGAGTCCTGCTCACAGATACACTATCAAGAAACTCCAACCATTCTGTTGTAGCCCCTGAAACTATGGTTCTTGTGTCTTACCACTCCTTGTCAAACAGCCATGAGCACCTTGTCTTCCAGAGCCACCACAACAAGTATACTGATAAGCTTATCCTGTCCTCCATAACTTGATCCATTTTGGCATTGCAAAGGTCCTGCCACCATACCTTGAAAGAACAGTCAGAATGCTGGATTGTGTTCCAATGGACACCAATGAGTTGCCAGCATGTTTTAGCTCTGGGACAATGGAAGAACAAATGTGCCAAATCTTCACAATTTTCACCACAAACATGACAGGTTGTGTCAATATGCATGCCTCTCCTAGTTAAATGGTCACTTGTGCTGAGATAGCCAAGCCAGCATCTCCAGGAAAAGCTTTAACTTCTGCTTCATGGGTAGGCTCCATGTCACTTGCCACATCTTCTGGCCTCTGCTGCCTGAGGTGCTGGCCACTAGTTTACTCTTGATTGCATCTTTCTGGGCAAGTAGCATTTTGTATGCTGATTTTACAGTGAAGTTGCCATCTTTTGTTTCTATCCATCTGAGAGTATCCTGCAAGTTAACTTGGCTAATGGGGGTATTGAGAATGGTAAGAGCATCCAAGGGATAAAAAGTTTGAAGTATAAGGTCCCTGTCCCACTCTTTTTTCCCTTCCAGAAATGAGTCTTTAACCCTATGAAGAACATTATGATCCCAATTAAAGTTGCATTGAGGGATAAAAGAAGGACTACTAGCTACCCAAGGATCCTCCCATATTCTAATGGAAGGCCCATTACCCACCTGAAATCTAATCCCAAGAAAGAACTTGTCTCTCACCTTCAGCCAACTCCTCCATAATCAAGAATCCCCACTCTTAGCCTTGGCCTCTCTCAAACTATGGTTACTAAGGTACTTCCTTCTAATCACTCTACTCATAAGAAGGTTAGGTTTGGTTAAGACCCTCCAAAGTTGTTTCATGATAAGGGCTTCATTGAATAATTTGAGGTCTTTGAACCCTAACCCACTCTTTTATATAGTCCTAGTTAAATTACCCCAAGCCTCCCAATGGATATTGTTACCCTCCTGAACTGATTTTCCCAACCAGAAGTTGGCAGAGTCCCTGCAAATAGTGCCACAAATAGAGGCTGGTAGCAGGAAACAAGACATCACATAGGTAGGCAATGCACCTATCACAGCTTTCAAAAGGACATCCTTACCTGCATCATTCAAGAAAACATTTTTCCAGTTTGAAATTCTGGATTTCACACTATCACTCACAAAATGAAAGGTATCTTTTTTGGATCTACCTATGCCAAGAGGAAGGCCAAGGTACTTAGAAGAAGACACAGTGGAAATTCCATTTAGAATTTGACTCACCTCAGATCTGACAAGAGAGGGTGTATTTTTGGAGAAAAACACTGATGACTTTTGAAGATTGACCTTTTAACCAGAAGAAGATTCATAGTTATCCAAAATAGGGCTGGTATCGGTTCGGTAACTGAACCGATAACATTAAACCGATACCGAACCGAACATGTTCGGTTTCACTAATATTCAAACCGAAACCGAACCAATAAAAATTCGGTAACCGATTTGTCGGTTACCGATAAAACGGTTCAGTTTCGGTATAAACCGATAAAAACCGAAAAAACTGAAAAAATATTATAAAGAACACAAGCAACAGCAGGCTTGCAGCAGCAACCTTCTTCTCTCTTTTTTTTTTTATTTTTTTTTTCTCTCTGAATTTCTGATTTCTATGAAGTGAACTCTCCCAGGTCCCCACTCCCAGTTCTAAGCCCCTAAATCCTAATGACCCGTCACTTTACTAATTACTAATTAAGATTTAACCTAGTTATCCTATTAAAATGCCCAAGCATGATATGAGTATGACTATGTAGAAAAAGAAAAATGACACAGTGGAGTTGGCGTGCTTCCTGATGAAATGAATGGATATCTGATGCTGCATTCCCAGCTCTCGAATCAAGCTCTTCGGTGATCCTTGAAAACAGACCAACTAAATTATAACATTTAGACTAGCTAGTTGTATATTAACTTAATTAATTATTTTATTTAACTAATATATGTATTCACAAGCCTATCTATCATCGGTTCGGTTCGGTAAAAACTGAACCCTAATGGGTTCGGACCGATACCGAACCGATAACAATTCGGTAACCGATAATCGGTTACCGTTAAACATGAGTCGGTTCGGTTCGGTTCAGTTCGGTTTTCGGTTTTCTGTCAAAAAATACCAGCTCTAATCCAAAATGCTCAGAATAACTCTAGCATGTTCAATGTCAGCTTTACAAAACAAAATAGAGTCATCAGCAAAGAGGAGATGAGTAATATTAGCAGAGTAATGACCAATCTTAATGCCTTTGTACTCATTATTCAAAGAAGCTCTAGAAATAAGGTTAGAAAAAGCCTCAGATATCAGGATGAATAGGTAAGGGGACAGGGGGTCCCCCTGCCTAATGCCTCTAGAGGGCTGAAAAAAACCATCAATTTCTCCATTAAGATTGATAGAAAAAGAAGAAGAACATACACAAGCCAAGATCCAAGAGACAAAATTAGCACAGAAACCCATTTTCAAACAAATTTTAGCAAGGAAATCCCATTCAACCCTATCAAAAGCTTTAAACATATCCAATTTAACAGCCATGTAACAGTCTTTCCCTTTTATTTTGCCATTTAGATAGTGAATGCACTCGTTAGCAACAATGACATTATCAAGAATTTGCCTACCATGAATTAATGCAGATTGAGCAGGTGAAATGCAATGATGTAAAACAGAGCTCATTCTAGTGGCAATTATTTTGGATATGACTTTGTAGATAACAGAGCAGAGGCTGATGGGTCTGAACTTAACAATTTTAGTGGCATTAAGGATTTTAGGGATAAGTGTAATCACAGTATGGTTGATACCTTTGGGCATTTTATGACTTTGGAAAAAGTTTTTAACTGCCAAGCAAAAGAGGACTTTGATGGAGTCCCAAGAAGAGTGGAAGAAGTAAGCAGTAAAACCATCTCTACCAGGAGCCTTATCTTTCCCCAAACTAAACAAAGCATCTTTGATCTCCCTATCCTCTGCCTCTCTAGTTAAGGTTCTGTTCATATGCTCAGAGATTGAGCAGGGGATACCTTCTAAGTTGCAATTGTCCAGGATGGGATTAGAGGTTTTGAACAAGTTCCTGAAGAAGCTGATGATTTCATCCAGGTTCTCCTGCTTATTGGTGCAAATGGTCCCATTATCTCTCACAAGGTTTTCAATAAAGTTCTGCTTCCTTCTCTGTTTCACAGTTGCAAGAAAATACTTGGTGTTTTTGTCACCATCCCTAAGCCACTGAATTATGGATTTTTGTCTCCAAAAAGTTTCTTCATCTTTGTAGGCCCTGTGCAGTTTAGTTCTACAACTAGCCCAAACATCCCAATTCCTATTGCTACCCTCACTTTCTAAGTTATTTAAGATAGATTTAAGATTAGTAATCTGAGACTGGGCATTGCAACTGTTGTTCTTATTCCTCTTAGACAGGGCGTGTCTAACATTACTAAGTCTTTTCTAGAGACTAAAAAGAGGTGGGCCAGAGACATTATTAATATTCCAAGCTTTATCAACTTCATCCATATAGCCCTCAAAAAGCACCCATCTAGAATCAAAGTGAAATCTACTAGCAGATTTTGAAACAGGTTTGAAAAGCTCCATAACAATAATACTGTGGTCAGAAGATACAGTTTGAATGTGCTTAACCAAGGCATTTGGATATTTAAGATTGAGATCAAGAGAGAGGAAAAACCTATCAAGTTTTTCTTCAATGAAAGCAGCTCCTTGCCTAAGGTTAGACCATGTAAATGGGTGACCACTAACTCTAGGCTCGGCCAAACTAAGACCATGCACCAGGTTTCTAAAATCTTGAAAGCTACTCTCATCCCTCCTAAGACCACCACTTTTCTTATGATGGGACAAAATGTCATTGAAGTCTCCATAGATAAACCAATCTTTCCCCCAAAGTATACTATGTCTCATGAGGAAATCCCATTGACAAAGCCTCTCAGAGGGGTTGGTACTGGCATAGACAAAGGCACCCCAGACCACAAGATCTGTACGTCTCATCCTGCAGTGGACTTCAATGTAGAAATCATAGCAATTCGATTCTAAAATGTCAACTTTGGCAGACCAACACAAAAGCAAACCCCCTCTAGTATTAACAGGGATGACATAAGACTATCTATCCTCTAACCTACAATTTTTGCAAACTGATTCAACAATTTTTTATTTATTTATTTATTTTTGTTTCAGAAAGAAAAAACAAATCAGGGTGGTGGGTCCTTAGGGACTCCTTGAACTGGGGAATTGTAAAGGGTCCTCCCAAACCTTTACAATATCACACCCCAACATTCATTTAAAACCTTGGGACAACTTGGGGCTGGTCTCCTCCACCTCAGAAACAGTTGCTAAGACTCCTTCAAGTTTAGGTTTTTTATGTTCAAGACAATGAACAGTAAGAGAGTGTTCTAGAGGGTTAACCTCCTCCAGAGTTCTTTTTTTGAGACATCTGCTCTCTTCAACAGTAACAGGTTGTAGACTTCCTTCATCAACTGCCATTGATTCAGGAGTTGGGGTTTTAGTTTTTCTAGGGCCATATTTCTTTTTCTTAGGAACAGGTGCATCAGTAGATAAAAGGGATTGGACCACAACATCTACAAGGCCAAAGTCCTGAACATTGCCCTCCATCTCAGAAGGGATAGGTTTTATGTTGGAGTGTTCTCCAGGTTCAGTAGTAATGGGAGGTTTAATAATTGGCACTATAGTTTGGGTTCCACTATCGTCCCTGAGAGGTTGTGGACTGATTTGACCAACAACCTCAGGTTCATTGGCTTTGCCAGTATCCTCAGAAACAGCAGGTGGCAATTTGGAGGATTTGATTGACTCTTTAACCTCAGTAGGAGTATTAGAGGTGCTCCTAGGACTCCTAGGCTATGTTTGGTTCAACTGAGGGGAAGGGGAGGGGAGGGATTTTAATGGAAGGAAGGGGAGGGGATGGGAGGTGAAGTAAAATAATTTTACCTTGTTTGGAGGGATTTTGTAGGAGGAGAGTGGAGGGAAAATGGTAAACCTTGTTTGGTTAGAATAAGGGAGGAGAAAGAAAATATTGTAGAAATGACAATTGTATCCTTAATGATGTAAGAAACAAAATAATAAAATAATTTACATATAAAAGATAATATAGTAATTGTATGTGATAAATTTTCCTTCACCCTCAAATTCCTCCACTTTTGGAGGGGAAGAGATTTTCCCTTGGAGGAGGGATTTGAAGGAAAAATATCAACCCCTCCCCCCACCAAAATTTGAACCAAAGAAAGGAAAATTATAAAATTCCCTCTCCTCCCTCCCCCTCCTCTCACTTTCCCCCGAACCAAACATTGTGCTAAACTCATATGAAGAGAAAGTTGGGGCCTTAAGCCAATCACCAAATTGGCCGGGTTAAGCACATTATTACCTATGTCTTCCTCTTTTTTTAGAATATTTTTTATCAAAATGGCCGATTTTACCGCAGTAATAACAGAAGTTTTGGAGGTTTTCATACCTGATGTCTACCCATCTGTGTTCAGATCCAACTTTGACCTTGAGGCCTTTGACAAGTGGAGCTTTCAGCGGTAGCTCAATGTAGAGTCTCATCACTTGGCTCGAGCTTCATGTTCCAGGTATTTGGATATCGAGAACTTTGCCTAGTAGCCTGCCAATTTTCAGGCCTGTTTCTGCAACCATCCAGTGAAGGGGTAGGTTCATGATTTGGATCCAAATCTTTATCTTCTCCTCCGCTTCAGAGAATTCAAGAGCTTCTGGGTTCCATTCCTTCAAGAGCAGGTATTGGCCGTCAAATGTCCAGTTTTTACCGTTTTTTATGCTCTCCTTGTCTTCCTCTGACTGAAAGAGGAATTGAAAGAGGTTTGGGCCAACACTTCGAACTGAGAAAGGGCGATGTGTCTGCCGGATGCTACTCAAAGTCACTTTTAAACCACTGAGGTTGATCTTCTTTTCGCCAAAACATTTCCCAATTAAACTGTTGCCACATTCCTGAAGTCCCGGAGCTATTTCTATCTCTGAGAGTTCTATACCTTGTTCCTCTTTATCAGATAGAGCGAACTTCTGGAAATGTGCAGCTAGGGCTTGATCCATCGAAGCCCCAAACTAAACCCTAAAAACCCCTAAAAAGGCCTTAGCCCGACACCCCCAAAACCAATCAATTTACTGCTTACTAGATCCTAGGAAAAAGAGGAGAATTCAACAAATTAAGGTACCGCGCGCACTCACAAATGCAAAATACAGGTAAGAATTGAACATAGCTGTTAACCAGATCTATTAGTATAAAGAGATGAATGGGCGGAGAAACGACACAAAAAGAAACAAGAAGAGATACACATATGAAGATGAAGAAAAGTCAGATCTGAGGTCGAAACTAATCCAAAGAATGGAACGAAAATCTCACGAGGGAGAAAGGGATCTCACAGAGGAGAAAAAATCTCACAGAGGAGAAATATTATTGGATTTATTTTGTAGTTGTACATGTAAAATCTCACAGATCTATTTTGTTGCTTAAACTCAAACAACAAAATCTTGCATTCTCAAATAATCATGGCGGCTCACGATTTCTATCAATGCTCCAATCCACAGCCCACGAACAAATTCCACAGACATTGTCAATCAAGCTCCCACCATTGCCAAAGAACCCGCATTTTCACAATTGCCCAAAAACGGGGACCCGAAGCTCGCTCTCTCCTCAGCTCTCTCCTCACTCGCTCGGTGCAAAAGTCTCTCCCATTTGCGTCAGCTGCACTGCCAAGCGATCGTCAATGGAGAAATTCGTTATCTTGTCTTGGCCACCAAATTCCTTCGCTCGTACGCATTGAACAAAGCTCTGGAAAGCGCCTCCGCAGTTTTTAATGAAATTGAACGGAAAAATTCGTTTTCATGGTGTGCTACGATTAATGGGTATGCGAAATCTTATGACTATATAAACTGTTACGCCACTTTCAGGGATTATATAAGATCCGGGGACCGACCCGATTGCTACACTCTTCCTGTGGCGATCAAGGTCTGTAGAAAAATGGAGGATTTGGTAGTGGGTCGGGTGTTGCACTGTGTTGTTTGCAAATACGGGTTTAATTCTAGTTCTCATAGACATGTATATGAAAGGTAAGGCTATTATGGATCCAGCTCAACTGTTTGATGAAATGCCTGTGAGGGACATCGGTAGCTGGACCGTGATGATCGGGGTGTGGACCGAGTCTTGAACTCCCGATAAGGCTCAACTGTTTGATGAAATTAGGGAAATAATGACCTGTAAAAAGATCAAGAAAGTGCCCAGGTGGACGTGGATTGAAGTGGATAACGAGATTCATAGATTTAGCGTTGGGGATTGCGCGCACCCTATGTGTAAAGAGATTTACGAGGAATTAAAGAATTTGAGCGGGAAAATCGAGGTGGAGGGATATGTGCCGGACTCGAATTTCGTGCTGCATGACGTGGATGAAGAGTTGAAGTTGGATCTTTTGCGTAATCACAGTGAGAAGTTGGCTATTGCGTTTGGTTTGATTCGAACTCTGGACGGGAGTGTGATTAGGATGACGAAGAATCTTAGGGTTTGCGGGGATTGCCACACGTTTATCAAATTCGTGTCTTTGGTCACGGGGAGGGCTGTGATTGTCCGTGATGTGAACCGGTTTCACCATTTCAAGGAAGGGGCTTGTTCTTGTGGGGATAACTGGTGATTTTTTCAAAATGGTGTCTGGTAAGTAAAAAAAAATTAATTCCCAGTCTCTAGTTGTAATTCTTTTAATTAATTCTTTTCCTTCTTGTGTGTGTACAGAGATGCATTATTACATACAAACTTGAATCAGGAGAAGTTTGAAACTTGAATTTGTTACTTCAAGAGAATACAGAAATACATGCTAATAAAAAAGGAAGAATGTAAAAGCAAATTAGTGCATCATTTTATCTCTCGCTCAAATCTGCAAATGCATGTATATTTATTGGTTCATATTCTGAGGTCTATGCATACTCCAGGCTTGCAGAGTGTCGATTTTCACAGTCTCAGTGCCGTTGTTGAATGCGTATAAATGTGCATTGTTGTATATTGCTAGAGTCGGATAAACCCTTGATGAAATACATGTCTTCCCTCGAGCTCCAAAACTCTCCACAACAGAATTATCGATCTACAAGAAAATAGCTCAATCAAGAAACCCAATTTTCGAAGTACTAATAAAATGGTCACATAATACTAAAATAATATACATACCAAACTCCTTAAAGAAAGCTTCTTGCTGCTCAACTCTGCATCAACGAATCCTGCGAACGAGGGTTTGTATATCCCAGTTTCGTCCCTTAAGGTGGACCTTCAGAAATTATCAAATAGGAAAACAGATAAGTTAATCAAAACGACGAAATTGATAAATTGATAAGTTAACCAATTTTTTTTAGGATAATTGGATTTTATTTATTTTATTTTTTTCATCTTTTTCGTGAATATAAAGTTGCTAAAATTTTGAGCAGGAAAAAAAAAAAAAGACCTTGATGCATCGGAACACATGAGAACAAGATACTTGTTCTGATCCCTGAAAACTCTGAAGAAAACTGGAGTGTACTCTTCCAGATTCTTTGAAGCCAATGTTAAGAGCCCAAATGGCCCTAATCCACCTTGGACAGTCGAACCCCTTTGACTGCAAATCTTCTGTGCATCATACCTGTCCCAGCTTGGATCAAACGGCTCAGCTTTGTCCAAGCTGTCGAAGGAGAAAGTCACTTCCACATCAGCCTGCCATGATTATACGTAACACATGGTAAATTAGTAAATTACTATATCCATCTCTGAGTTCTCATCTAATAGAACGAGTCGTTATTGTATAAAATTACTCAAATGTCCTTGCACATGTGGAATATCCCGTTTTTTTTTTAGTATTCCCTTGGTATGTGCTAGATGCAAAACAAAAGAGAATGATTACCTGTGCAGGTGTTATTCCTTTGATTTCGATTTTCTTTCCCTTACCGAGCCTCTGGTTTGTCAGCTCGACTTTGTTCCTTCTTAAAGTTTCTACTTCTTCAATAGGCCATTGCAGCAATTGTTTGCCGTTGGGGTCGAGCACAATTGTACGTGGGATAAGCTTTAGAAAAATATAGAAATGAAGGAGAAAAAAATAAAAGAGAGAGAAACCATGAAATGTTAGTACAATTTCATGAAAGAAACACCACGTTTATGACTGTTTTTGGGCTAATTGTAAAAGATATATTTCCAAAATGATTTTTTTTTTAACCATGGTTAATTTTGAAAGAAGTGGTTAGTTTTTAGTGGAATTTTTAGTTTATATTAAAATAAGACTTGAAATAAAATAATCAAAGTTGATTTGATGTAAAAGTAGGAGAGAGATGATGTGAAGTGATGATTAGTTAAAGTTATGTGAGTTGATTAATAATGAATTAAAATTGATGCATTATGTAAGAATGATTGATTGGTATTATTTAATTATATTGATAATATTGAGAATTGTGAGATTAAGTTAAAATTAAGTTAGATTTAAGTTAAAAAAATGATTGGTTAAAAACTACTGAATTTTTTTTTAAAAAAAAATTGTAATTACCTGAATTCCAGCCCAACCCTTTTTAACATCGTCCGCAGTCGAATCGGACTCGTTAGCCCAACCCCACAAGATCCTCCTTTTCTTGCTCGGGTCGTAAAACGATTTCGAGGCATAAAAATTGCCATAATCGTACCTCAACCCCTTCCACCCATCAATCATGCCCTTATCCGGAACATACCTATCGTTCTTCGTCGAGTAACTACCCAACGTGTAATACTCATATCTCGTCACATCAAGACTCACTTTCATCACATGCTTAACTCGCGGCCCGTTAACCGATGTGTCAAGCCCGTTTTCACCGTTGATCGAAACCGGGTAAAAATCGGGACACTCCCAATTCCCGGTCCCCGGCGTTGAATGTAGGTGATGTTTGGCCTTCACCCAATGCTTAAAATCCTTACTTCTGTACAAATAAGCAATCCCTCGATTATTCCTTCGCCCGCCTAATGATAATCGCCAATGACCGTCCGGGCCCAACCAAGCCGTTGTTGGGTCGCGGAAGGATGTTTTGTTGATGGACTTATCTGGGCTGATTAATGGGTTGTTATTGGGCTTGGCCCATTCTCGGAGGTATGGGTCGGATAAGTTGGCTGGGACTGCGTAGTTTTGGACTTGTGTGTTTGTTGGGTCGACAATTCCGGTGTAGAGAATGACGGGCTTGTTACCGGGGAGGATCGTGGCCGAGCCCGACCAGCAACCGAATTTGTCGAAGGGCTTTGATGGGTATATGGCATTTGGTAGTCTTTGCCAGTTGATTAGGTCTTTCGAGACTGAATGGGCCCAAACAATGTTGCCCCAAATAGCCCCTTTTGGGTTGTATTGATAGAAAAGATGGTAGATTCCATTGTAATACATTGGTCCTGTAAGTATTATTATTATTTAAAAAAATATTAAAATGATTAAAAAAATGGGGTATTTGTTGGAGGGAGAAGGGGAAGGAACATGTGAAATTGACTAAATATGAGGAAGAATTAGAAGAAAACGATTTGGAAAAAATATATTGTAAAATATATTACAAGTTGCAAAGATAAAAGATTTGCTCACCATTTGGATCTGATGGTTGACCATTTGAAGTTTAAGTATCACCCACATGAAAAGGAAACATGGAAAGTTGATTAGTAAAACAAGATTAATTTCATCAAGTGATCAAACATAGAGTATTTTTTTTTTTTTTCGATTTAG
>BKCP01004783.1:450749-523501 GCA_008636005.1 Striga asiatica
ATTTTTTTTTTTTTCCAAACGGCAATTATATTAATAATTGAAAACTCCAAAGAATACAACCGAAGTGTCAAATGACACACTGAAACCAGAAGACCGGACCAACCCCCCTTGTCATCACACGAAAGGGGTACAAACTCCATCAAGGAGGCGAACAACCACAACACAAAACTCCAAAAAAGAGACACTAACTCTATATACTATATATGAGAAAAAAACAGACACAACTGCACTAAAAGCAGACAAAGCTGCACTAAACGAACAAAAAACACAAGAAAAAAAAAAAACAACTCACACCTAATATATAAAAATAAACCACAACCTCCCCTACACTTAACAGACCTAACTCCCGGCCACCCGAGACCGCACACGAGTCACTTCCACTAGCATAGAGATCCAACAAAGCCGCAAACCGGAACTTCAAGCCCGAAAACTGTGGCTACTCGTGTCGTCTAGTCGGATCTGATGAAGAGTCTGCTCTCGATTCAAATCTGAACTCCGAAAAACCATCCATGCCAAGGGAGAAAGGGAGCCGCCACTAAGCCGTCGAAAATCACGTCGGAGAACTCGAAAATGGTCCAATCGCGCAGTCTAGCCGCACCCTCAAACACTACACAAAGAGAACTCGAACCCCGACGCACCGACAACTCGATAGACTCCAGGGGCTGAGGCGTGGCGTGGACGACCGACGGCCCTTCCATGGCTAGGGAGATGGCGGATCTGCAGGCACCATTCCGAGCCATACACCATACGAGGCCACGGAAGCAGCAGGAAGAAGGTCCGCCATCCCCGACTCGATGGAAATCGGCCTCGGCGACGAGGTTGTAGGTTGACGGTGAAGGAGGGGCAGCAAAATTAACGGATCAGAACTAGACATGGCCACGGGTCAATCGGCCTGCCGACCCGGCCCAGACCCGGAACAGAACCTGGCCCACAATTCGTTGACCACGGGTCTGGGACCGGATCGGATTTTAAACGGGCCATTTAAGGGTCATCCATTTCATGACCCGGTCCGGCGGGCCCGGGCGGGGCCGGGGCATCCTCATTTTCTATTTTTTCTTTTTTATTTTTTTCTATTGTTTTTTAAAAAAATAATGGACCGGGTCCGGACACGACCCGTCCCGGACACGAACTGGCACGAGTATAGGTCCGTGCCGGTTCAGGGTCAGTGTTTTCGAGCCCGGCGACCCAGCAGACCGTAATCTGACTCGGGTTTTGGCCATGTCTAATCTGAACTTTGATTTGCAGATGGGTTTTCTGGGTTTGGGGGAATCGTAATCAATTACGTCACTATTTAATTTTTTAGTGCAGGAAATTGTTTCGTTCTAACTGTAATCATCACCTTGTGGTTTACTGGTTTTATCGCTAGAAATTTGATGCGTATATTGTTCACTTGTTCAATTAAATTTCCATACAATATTTGAATTTTTGGTCAATATAGTCCTCAAATTAATTTTTGGTCAATAAATTTGAATGCCAAGTACATCATTTTGATACGCATCTTGGGTTATGGAATCATTTTCAAAATTTTTATTATTGTTAAATGGAACAATTTTAAAATTGATCCCCCTAGCAAAACAATTAATAAAAATATTTGGACTCTGTTCAATTTTGATTACAAAAGTCTATCATTAATATTTTTTTTCTTTTCATTTTATTCCACTTTTATTTAAATGTGACAATCAATATTGTTCAACTTTTATATTTAATTTAATTTCTAATTTCTTACATAATTTTGGTCAATCGTGTTTTCTCACCCACTTAACTATATTTTATTTTATATTTTTATTTTGAAATTATATATTAACAAATTTAATATGACTGGTATAATTTAATAATAATTTTTTTAATTTTATAATAATTTTTTTACTTTTAATTTTTTATTTTATGTTATGAAAAGATGTAAAAGATATATAAAGTAATATTTTATTTCAAACAAAGTATAAAATTTATTAAATAACAAATAAACAAATTTTGAATATCTCTTCCAATGTAANTGGCAAAATAAAAACGAGAATAAGTAAATCAATTGGCACCTTAATTTGCGTCCAAAATTTACTTATTCGTGATTATTAAGTTTCACAGTATTTTTGTAATATTTTTTTTTTATATATATTCGTATATATTTTTCAATGATCATTGATTTCGCATTTAAATCATAAGTTACTATCATAAGCAAATTCAATTTTCTTATTTCTACTCTAATTGTTGTACCTTTTTAATGTCTACTAGTATGTAGTCCGTGCGATGCACGGTATAATAATAATAAATCATGTAAATTAAAGCAATGAAGGAATATCAATTAGTATAAAGATAGTTTTGAATATTAATATTAATTTTTATGTTTTATTTTATATTTATGATATGTAATAGTTTAATATATAATTTTTATGTTTGTTTTTCCCGTTATAAAATGACTTTCATTTTAGAGTTCTCGTCTAGAATTAATAAACATGAAATTTTAACATTTTAAATCATTATCAATAAACAATATCAATGATAGAGCTTGCAATTGTAGTTTGAAGAGTTCTCACTAGTAATATGTTGGTCATCACTTGTGAGGTCNATATTTAATTATTTTTAAAATAGTAATTGTTTCCCACCAAAAAAATATTTGATTACTTAATAAGGAAATCTTATCATCAAATTTGAATTTTCTAAAAAATCACTAAATTATGCCTAAAATAATCTTTTCAAGATAGCCTTTTTTAGTTCCATAAGATACTGAATATAGTTAAAGTCAATAATTTTAAATACTGAACTCCTAAAATTAAGTGAATCCCTAGGCATCCCTCTTTATTTTTTTTCCTTATTTAGTTTGGTCCATCGGTCAATTTGGTGTGTATTTATACTTTCAAAAGTTGATCTATCTTTATTTAGACCAATTATAACCTTCAACAATTAATTGAAAAAACATTGGTTTCCAGTTTTAAAATAATTGAAGTGATCAATTATTGAATAAGTAGTTTGAAACCATATTTTATAATTTCGATCATCTATATATCTATATAAGTTTGTATTTATTTGAAATATAAACTAAAATTCCGTCAAAAAATATTTAAATTACTAAACATTGTCATTTTTTTTTTAAAAAAAAAAGCCTTTAGAAATTAATTGATTAGTTTATTATATAAAGCTGGAAAATTAATAAATTCAAATTTGATATAAAGTGGGCGATTTTATTTAAGTTATCTGATGGTCCTTTTTATTTTTGGTAGGAAATGTGTTTTATTAGTAAATGTCTGAATTTATGGTATAAAGTGGGCAATTTTATTTTAGTAGGAAATGTCTGAATTTAAATGATATCATTTTACATGGTATGGTATAAAGTGGACAATTTTATGGTATAAAGTGGGCAATTTTATTTTACACAATTTAAATTTCATATAATATTTTTAATTAATTAATATAGGTCAATTATATTACGTATTGATTCCATATTTTTCATTTATAAATATTATTTAATGAGTATTTTTTTATTTATAAATATTAATGAATATTTCTTATTGTGCATCGCACGCCATTCGTACTAGTTGTAGTTTGAAGAGTTGTCTCATTAGTAATATGTTCGTCATCAATTGTGAGGTCAATAATAGGGCTATTAATCGCATTACTATTGAGCTTCTCAACAGGTACTCTATGACGTTTGTGTTGTCTTGTTGCCACAAATAAAAAGCATACTATATATATAATTAATTTTATATTTATACGCATTTTATAATGTATAACAATGTAAATTTTGATATAGATGAGACATAAATTTGACATCTATGAGCATACCAATTGAAGCATTTGACGTGTACCTAAACCCAATTTTGTCATACAAAACTACATGAATGGATCCATGCAACTGAAATTTTTTTATATTTTTATATAGTTTTAATAAAACCATATGAAATTTATAAGGTTATTCAAAAGTCATAATTAATTGTAGACAAAAGAAAGCACTTGCCATTTGTTATGTAAGCAAGCGGAGAATAACGTAACTTTGTCTCCATACTGTATGATGATTGTGTGTCTAAAGGACGTCCAGGCACATTCTTTATTTTTGAACCTGTAAACAAATAATTTTTAGAACTCTATTAAATATTGGCAATATAAAAAATGTTGAATATGAAAATAGTATAAAACACATGTATAACTAATTAATTTATAGAGGATGAGTTATTTAGACAATGAATTAAACTCACCAAATATTTCTCACGTTGTTAAGGTGTTTTCCTAGAATGACTATGTTTCCGTTTTTGTGTACTTGGTTGTATGTCTACATAATTAGTGAAATTGTTAAAGACACTTGTCGTGGTACTTGAAAGAGTTACAATATCCGTTTAATGTCATTCACTTGTGAGATCGAAAATAGTACTTTATGGTGCATTATTACTGACCTTATGCACTAGAGATCATGATAATTATGTTTACCTGTTACAAAAACTAATTAACACATATATCTTAACATTCATTTTTTAAAATTTATTAAAATAAATCATTTTTTATGCATAATTGTAATTTAATAAATTAATTAATTGAACAACATATAAACTGATGCGTGACTAAAATCTCGGCAAATATTCTTATGTTTGTTAACAAAATATCAGTTTTTTATATAGATGAACCGAACTTTTAACAAAATTACTGATTTACTAACTTGAAATTAATTCCTAAAAGATTGAAAAATCTGTTGTTACCTATACACTTTTTTTTTAAAAAAAAAAAGGAACCAATTTTTATGAATTATCAATTTATTTGAATTCAATAAACCAAAATATCGTTAAGTTTAGTTAAGAAATAGAAAAAAAAAACCCCACAATTTTAAGGAGAGATTATCTTTGAAAAGATTAAACCTGATTTAGTTAAGAAATAGGAAAAAACAAATCTCAATTATAGGAAAAGATCAATTTTATAAAAAAAAATTGGCACGAATTTACTTAAGAAATATTAAAAAAAAATACGACTCAGCTTTTGAAAATATTGCACGATTTCTAAATTGATTTGAAATCAAAATCAAATGATGAACATAATTTGGATAGGACTTTGATTGGTGTAACACATTCAAATCTCCAAATTTTTAAATCAATTTGGCACGTGTTTTTGTAACATATTCCTAAATAATTTGGATAATACTTCAAATAACCGATTTTACTACAAAAATGACTAGATACGAATTTGATGGGTGTATGAAGCTCAAATCTCACATTTTTCAAAATCAATTTGGCATGTGTGTTTTAATTTGTTACTTATAATAGTAAGTCAACCAATTAATTTTTTAGTCAAACTTACTAAAAAATATTTTTCCAACAACCTTTTTCCATACTGTATGATGATTGTGTGTCTAAAGGACGTCCAGGCACATTCTTTATTTTTGAACCTGTAAACAAATAATTTTTAGAACTCTATTAAATATTGGCAATATAAAAAATGTTGAATATGAAAATAGTATAAAACACATGTATAACTAATTTATAGAGGATGAGTTATTTAGACAATGAATTAAACTCACCAGATATTTCTCACGTTGTTAAGGTGTTTTCCTAGAATGACTATGTTTCCGTTTTTGTGTACTTGGTTGTATGTCTACATAACTAGTGAAATTGTTAAAGACACTTGTCGTGGTACTTGAAAGAGTTACAATATCCGTTTAATGTCATTCACTTGTGAGATCGAAAATAGTACTTTATGGTGCATTATTACTGACCTTATGCACTAGAGATCATGATAATTATGTTTACCTGTTACAAAAACTAATTAACACATATATCTTAACATTCATTTTTTAAAATTTATTAAAATAAATCATTTTTTATGCATAATTGTAATTTAATAAATTAATTAATTGAACAACATATAAACTGATGCGTGACTAAAATCTCGGCAAATATTCTTATGTTTGTTAACAAAATATCAGTTTTTTATATAGATGAACCGAACTTTTAACAAAATTACTGATTTACTAACTTGAAATTAATTCCTAAAAGATTGAAAAATCTGTTGTTACCTATACACTTTTTTTTTAAAAAAAAAAAGGAACCAATTTTTATGAATTATCAATTTATTTGAATTCAATAAACCAAAATATCGTTAAGTTTAGTTAAGAAATAGAAAAAAAAACCCCACAATTTTAAGGAAAGATTATCTTTGAAAAGATTAAACCTGATTTAATTAAGAAATAGGAAAAAACAAATCTCAATTATAGGAAAAGATCAATTTTATAAAAAAAAATTGACACGAATTTACTTAAGAATATTAAAAAAAATACGACTCAGCTTTTGAAAATATTGCACGATTTCTAAATTGATTTAAAATCAAAATCAAATGATGAACATAATTTGGATAGGACTTTGATTGGTGTAACACATTCAAATCTCCAAATTTTTAAATCAATTTGGCACGTGTTTTTGTAACATATTCCTAAATAATTTGGATAATACTTCAAATAACCGATTTTACTACAAAAATGAATAGATACGAATTTGATGGGTGTATGAAGCTCAAATCTCACATTTTTCAAAATCAATTTGGCATGTGTGTTTTAATTTGTTACTTATAATAGTAAGTCAACCAATTAATTTTTTAGTCAAACTTACTAAAAAATATTTTTCCAACAACATTTTTCCATACTGTATGATGATTGTGTGTCTAAAGGACGTTCAGGCACATTCTTTATTTTTGAACCTGTAAACAAATAATTTTTAGAACTCTATTGAATATTGGCAATATAAAAAATGTTGAATATGAAAATAGTATAAAACACATGTATAACTAATTAATTTATAGAGGATGAGTTATTTAGACAATGAATTAAACTCACCAAATATTTCTCACGTTGTTAAGGTGTTTTCCTAGAATGACTATGTTTCCGTTTTTGTGTACTTGGTTGTATGTCTACATAATTAGTGAAATTGTTAAAGACACTTGTCGTGGTACTTGAAAGAGTTACAATATCCGTTTAATGTCATTCACTTGTGAGATCGAAAATAGTACTTTATGGTGCATTATTACTGACCTTATGCACTAGAGATCATGATAATTATGTTTACCTGTTACAAAAACTAATTAACACATATATCTTAACATTCATTTTTTAAAATTTATTAAAATAAATCATTTTTTATGCATAATTGTAATTTAATAAATTAATTAATTGAACAACATATAAACTGATGCGTGACTAAAATCTCGGCAAATATTCTTATGTTTGTTAACAAAATATCAGTTTTTTATATAGATGAACCGAACTTTTAACAAAATTACTGATTTACTAACTTGAAATTAATTCCTAAAAGATTGAAAAATCTGTTGTTACCTATACACTTTTTTTTTAAAAAAAAAAAGGAACCAATTTTTATGAATTATCAATTTATTTGAATTCAATAAACCAAAATATCGTTAAGTTTAGTTAAGAAATAGAAAAAAAAACCCCACAATTTTAAGGAAAGATTATCTTTGAAAAGATTAAACCTGATTTAATTAAGAAATAGGAAAAAACAAATCTCAATTATAGGAAAAGATCAATTTTATAAAAAAAAATTGACACGAATTTACTTAAGAATATTAAAAAAAATACGACTCAGCTTTTGAAAATATTGCACGATTTCTAAATTGATTTAAAATCAAAATCAAATGATGAACATAATTTGGATAGGACTTTGATTGGTGTAACACATTCAAATCTCCAAATTTTTAAATCAATTTGGCACGTGTTTTTGTAACATATTCCTAAATAATTTGGATAATACTTCAAATAACCGATTTTACTACAAAAATGAATAGATACGAATTTGATGGGTGTATGAAGCTCAAATCTCACATTTTTCAAAATCAATTTGGCATGTGTGTTTTAATTTGTTACTTATAATAGTAAGTCAACCAATTAATTTTTTAGTCAAACTTACTAAAAAATATTTTTCCAACAACATTTTTCCATACTGTATGATGATTGTGTGTCTAAAGGACGTTCAGGCACATTCTTTATTTTTGAACCTGTAAACAAATAATTTTTAGAACTCTATTGAATATTGGCAATATAAAAAATGTTGAATATGAAAATAGTATAAAACACATGTATAACTAATTAATTTATAGAGGATGAGTTATTTAGACAATGAATTAAACTCACCAAATATTTCTCACGTTGTTAAGGTGTTTTCCTAGAATGACTATGTTTCCGTTTTTGTGTACTTGGTTGTATGTCTACATAATTAGTGAAATTGTTAAAGACACTTGTCGTGGTACTTGAAAGAGTTACAATATCCGTTTAATGTCATTCACTTGTGAGATCGAAAATAGTACTTTATGGTGCATTATTACTGACCTTATGCACTAAAGATCATGATAATTATGTTTACCTGTTACAAAAACTAATTAACACATATATCTTAACATTCATTTTTTAAAATTTATTAAAATAAATCATTTTTTATGCATAATTGTTATTTAATTAATTAATTAATTGAACAACATATAAACTGATGCGTGACTAAAATCTCGGCAAATATTCTTATGTTTGTTAACAAAATATCAGTTTTTTATATAGATGAACCGAACTTTTAACAAAATTACTGATTTACTAACTTGAAATTAATTCCTAAAAGATTGAAAAATCTGTTGTTACCTATACACTTTTTTTTTAAAAAAAAAAAGGAACCAATTTTTATGAATTATCAATTTATTTGAATTCAATAAACCAAAATATCGTTAAGTTTAGTTAAGAAATAGAAAAAAAAACCCCACAATTTTAAGGAAAGATTATCTTTGAAAAGATTAAACCTGATTTAATTAAGAAATAGGAAAAAACAAATCTCAATTATAGGAAAAGATCAATTTTATAAAAAAAAATTGACACGAATTTACTTAAGAATATTAAAAAAAATACGACTCAGCTTTTGAAAATATTGCACGATTTCTAAATTGATTTAAAATCAAAATCAAATGATGAACATAATTTGGATAGGACTTTGATTGGTGTAACACATTCAAATCTCCAAATTTTTAAATCAATTTGGCACGTGTTTTTGTAACATATTCCTAAATAATTTGGATAATACTTCAAATAACCGATTTTACTACAAAAATGAATAGATACGAATTTGATGGGTGTATGAAGCTCAAATCTCACATTTTTCAAAATCAATTTGGCATGTGTGTTTTAATTTGTTACTTATAATAGTAAGTCAACCAATTAATTTTTTAGTCAAACTTACTAAAAAATATTTTTCCAACAACATTTTTCCATACTGTATGATGATTGTGTGTCTAAAGGACGTTCAGGCACATTCTTTATTTTTGAACCTGTAAACAAATAATTTTTAGAACTCTATTGAATATTGGCAATATAAAAAATGTTGAATATGAAAATAGTATAAAACACATGTATAACTAATTAATTTATAGAGGATGAGTTATTTAGACAATGAATTAAACTCACCAAATATTTCTCACGTTGTTAAGGTGTTTTCCTAGAATGACTATGTTTCCGTTTTTGTGTACTTGGTTGTATGTCTACATAATTAGTGAAATTGTTAAAGACACTTGTCGTGGTACTTGAAAGAGTTACAATATCCGTTTAATGTCATTCACTTGTGAGATCGAAAATAGTACTTTATGGTGCATTATTACTGACCTTATGCACTAGAGATCATGATAATTATGTTTACCTGTTACAAAAACTAATTAACACATATATCTTAACATTCATTTTTTAAAATTTATTAAAATAAATCATTTTTTATGCATAATTGTAATTTAATAAATTAATTAATTGAACAACATATAAACTGATGCGTGACTAAAATCTCGGCAAATATTCTTATGTTTGTTAACAAAATATCAGTTTTTTATATAGATGAACCGAACTTTTAACAAAATTACTGATTTACTAACTTGAAATTAATTCCTAAAAGATTGAAAAATCTGTTGTTACCTATACACTTTTTTTTTAAAAAAAAAAAGGAACCAATTTTTATGAATTATCAATTTATTTGAATTCAATAAACCAAAATATCGTTAAGTTTAGTTAAGAAATAGAAAAAAAAACCCCACAATTTTAAGGAAAGATTATCTTTGAAAAGATTAAACCTGATTTAATTAAGAAATAGGAAAAAACAAATCTCAATTATAGGAAAAGATCAATTTTATAAAAAAAAATTGACACGAATTTACTTAAGAATATTAAAAAAAATACGACTCAGCTTTTGAAAATATTGCACGATTTCTAAATTGATTTAAAATCAAAATCAAATGATGAACATAATTTGGATAGGACTTTGATTGGTGTAACACATTCAAATCTCCAAATTTTTAAATCAATTTGGCACGTGTTTTTGTAACATATTCCTAAATAATTTGGATAATACTTCAAATAACCGATTTTACTACAAAAATGAATAGATACGAATTTGATGGGTGTATGAAGCTCAAATCTCACATTTTTCAAAATCAATTTGGCATGTGTGTTTTAATTTGTTACTTATAATAGTAAGTCAACCAATTAATTTTTTAGTCAAACTTACTAAAAAATATTTTTCCAACAACCTTTTTCCATACTGTATGATGATTGTGTGTCTAAAGGACGTCCAGGCACATTCTTTATTTTTGAACCTGTAAACAAATAATTTTTAGAACTCAGAAAATCATATTAATTACTCCCCTTTTCGGTGGGAGTTCCTCCTTCTCTGGTGACCTTGCCCTCTTACGGGGGCTTTTGTTTCTCTCCCTCCTTCTGCTCGACCTCTCTCGGTCCTTGTATATGAACTCCTTCAAGTGACCCGCCTTTATCAACCTCTCGATTTCGTCTTTAAGGTGTCGGCAATCGTCAGTGTTGTGACCATAATCTTTGTGGAATCGACAGTATAAGTTGCTCTTGGGCTTCACTGGTCCATCCTTTCTTGTCCGCGGCCATCTCACCACATCGTCACGGATCTCCCTTTCCATCACTTCTAGAATTCTCACCACATCAACACTTGCATCTTCACTCCGGAGGGGGTGACGGGTGTTTCTCCACCCAGAGTCAACCCCGGTGGTTGAGGCCCTCCAAATGGTGGCATTCCCATCATCTGCATCACTGGGTGTCTAGGGGTGGAAAATGGTGGTGGCCTCTTGTCCGTCCATGCTCCCCTGAACTCTTCATTCAAGTTCCTCTACAAACCTTCCTTCTCAACCATCAGTAAACAGATCGGAGCTAGGTGTGAAGCTTTTACTTCCTTCAAGAACTCCCCACAGACGGCGCCAATATGATGGGTCTACTTCTAGATCTGAAGAGAACCGGTGGATTTGAGCTCAGATCTGCTTGAACCGCCTCTGAACCGTTGCTAGACCACGAAAATACCTGCAAAAACTCAACGTCGGAAGTGTTTCCGACGTAGAGCCTCCGACGCTCAAGTCAGTATGAGAGAGATGAAGGGATGTTGCACAGCAGCTATGAGGAGAGTGTGGAATGAATGAGAGTTAGGGTTTAGGGTTATCTCATCTCCTTTATATAGGAGTGAATACTTATTTGAAGTACCCGAAATGCCCAAGTCGGTGGACCTAAAAGGTCCAAATTGCCCCGGTCGATTCGTCTCCCCTCCTTGCTGAGTCATCTCAAGATTCCTTCTTATCCATTGATGGTCAAGAGGTTCCAAGAAATATATCAAGTGTATGGAATCGTTGGAGTGCCTACCGTTTCGAGGTACAAGGAGTCGACCTCGAGTACAAACGAGTCGATCCAGGATCTTTTGGTTATTCGGAGGCTACGCTCTTGTCAATTTTCTCAGATAGATGTCGACGTTCGGGAAATCGACTGGACAATGTCGACATCTGAGAGTCGACTTGTAGGGCATCTGTCATTTCTTGTTATCAACCTTGTTAAGAAGTCGACCTGGAGGAAGTCGACTCCTTCAGTCGACAGGTGCATGTCGACATGTCGAATCGGTTTGAGCCACTATCCGGTCAAGTAGAGAGCCTTTATGCCGATATATCTTTATATGGCTATATCATCTAGTCCCCCCCAAAAATTACTCTAAGTAGTCGACTGCTTAAGAGTAAATTTGATGATGTGTGGTTGTGTCGTCTTCCTGCCATACTTGCTCGTACTTGCCTCTTCTATAACTCGTCTCGTTAGTTGATTGAGAAACACCTCAACCTCTTATGATTGCTTTTTCAGATAAGTTTGACGTTCTGACACCCTTTTTGAATTTCAAATTTCGAAAACCCTGAAGTGACACGCGTCACCCCAACCGCCGACTCTTCGTATTCTGCGCCTCATCAGGATCGTTGGTTCTTCTCAGATAGATGTCGACGTTCGGGAAATCAACTATCATTTGGAGGCTACGCTCTTGTCAGTTTTCTCAGATAGATGTCGACGTTCGGGAAATCGACTGGACAATGTCGACATCCGAGAGTCGACTTGTAGGGCATCTGCCATTTCTTGTTATCAACCTTGTTAAGAAGTCGACCTGGAGGAAGTCGACTCCTTCAGTCGACGGGTGCATGTCGACATGTCGAATCGGTTTGAGCCACTATCCGGTCGAGTAGAGAGCCTTTGGGCCGGTATATCTTTATATGGCTATATCAGAATGGTAGAATTAAATAAAGTTTGAATAAATAAGAAATCTTTGCTAGAATATTTCCGAGGAAAGCATAGCCTGGAATCTATTTTCTCATTCTTGATTTATCGTAGAACAAGCCTTCATTAGTGTTAGAATTAATTTTGCATTCATTCATTAGTTTAGAATTAAATCTCCACTCAAATTTGCACTAGTCTAAATAATATTTAATCATCTACATTTTGGTATTTAATTATTTGAGCAACAATATCTGTGGAATACGACCTTGCTCGCCACTCATTATAGCTATATCGTACACTTGCGGGTAGTGAAAATATTTTGCGGACAATATGGAAAATATGTGTTATTAATTATTTACCATTGATCCAATTTCTTGGAGGTTTAAATTAAATTGTAGCCCCGTGAGACCGAATTGTTTCACATTATCATCTGCTGACACTGATTGCAAGTGCATGAAAACACTAATAAAAGCTGAAAACTCCATTTCTAGCTATGGTAAACTTACCTTATTGCTTTCGAAAAGAAAAGAGATAAAGCTGTAATGTGGAAAAAAACTAGAGAAATAAAAGGTTATTAAAAAAATAATAGGGTTATTGGGGAGGGACCAGAATTGGAAATTGAAAAAAATATATAATAAGTTTGTCAAAATTATGAAAATGTTGAACTATAGTTCCAGATCAAGATGTATATCACTCTGAAAATAAATAGTAAGGTCATTGTTAACAAATAAACGTGTATTAGTAAATTGAAATGTCATATTCTAAAAATAATATAAATATAATTAAGTCATTTTATAACATATATATATATATATATATATATATATATTTATGTATATTTTTGTTATAAAAGTATTATGAGTTGACCTACTTAACGATCATGCTTTCTCGTATAAGAGTTTGTGAAAAATAAATTTACTTTTACATTATATTAGCGTATATACATTAACTGTAAGACTTGTTAAAATAATTAGGTCGTTCTACTTTTCATCGGCAGACATATATATAAATATATATATATATATATATATATATTCAAATTGAAATGATATGTTTTAAAATATAACACAAATAGCGGTATGACATTACAAAATATAAGTAGATACATTATGATCAATTTTAATATAATAAATTAAATGATAAAAAAATTACTATTTTTTTTCAATGGATGAGTGCGTGTACATGTTATTGAGTATTGACTGATAATCATAGATAAGACGTTTAACACGAAATAGCCAAGGTGGTGAAATAGGCTTATTCCTAACATGTGTTAAATATACATAGAATATGATTGAATTAAATGAAGAAAAATAAAAGTTAGGTATTTGTTTAATTTCCCAAAATATGCAAATTATGTGACAAAATTAATTCTTTCATTTCAAACTTTTCTTTTCCTGGATGAGGATATGATGTTGCAGTAAAACGGTAAAAAACCTTGTGGAGGAATAAAGAGACCACCAAAAGATGTCGTAGCCGACGAATATTTGTTACGTTCGAAAACAAAAGGAATTTTGACTATTAACTATTATTATAGTTAGGAAAGGATATCATAAAGTGATTTTGAAAAGTTTGGTGTGAAATATACTCTTATTTCTTGTATGATTGATTAATAGTAATTTGATAAATAGAACAATTAAGCGAATTTTTATAAAATCAGAAAAGACTATGTTATGAATTCATATTGTTAGTTTTATAATGATATGTTTATCGTATGGCTCACCACATTTATGCAGTCATACTGTTTTATAGACATTAAAGACCAATTAGAATTAGGTCTCAGCAATNATTGTTCATTGGAGTAACTTAGGATATTATATATGTTGGAAATTAGGTTAAATATCCATGAATTGGGACTTCTGGGAGTTTTTAAATTAATTATTAACACTTGGTTGCTAATTTTTATATTTGTTTTTCATGCTTCATACATATAATGTATCAACTTAATTATGTTTTGACGATTTTTAAATTGATATTTATATTTTGTATATAAAATATATAATAACTATATTTATCATTAACTATTAGTAAATCCTGGTTTGTGGATGATATGGATATGCAATTTATATTATATGAGAAAAAAAAAATATTGTTGCTTCACAAACTGTCACATAAATGTCATTAATCTAATGTGATAAAAAAATTACCGTATATCATCATGTAATTATTTCTTAATCTAAGTGCATATTTTGAGGTGTGACTTAAACAGTATAAATATAATGATTTCGAAACGTAGGTATTTTATAACGAGTGCGCTCAACGTTGTTAGAATACAAATAAACAACTAGAATAGCGGAAGCAATAAACCGAAGATTCAACGTTGTTAGAATACAAATAAACAACTAGAATAGCGGAAGCAATAAACCGAAGATTAAAAAACTCTTCAGGGAAGAGTCCCACTTCCCCTCAGAGCTCTTTCATTGATAAACCGTTTGTGCACACTTGTATAGTTTGGACTTACACGACTCGAACTCCCTTCTAGCCTAGCCACAACTACACACGATTCTATCAACTATTTCTCCGGCCACGTCCCGTGGACTTTACCTCTCGAATCCCTCGAGCTAAAGACAGTACTTAATCCCTAAGCACTGATCACACAAGTGTTTGAATGAAAAACAAAAGAATCAAAACAAAAGACTTCAGTTATTCGATGACGTGAGAACACCGAAAACTGAACAACGAAAATAAAACATAAAAAACTTGCAGCTCGAATATGGAATGGAAGATAATACTCTCAGCTACCCAGATTCGAGCTTCAAGCAGGTATATATACATTCCCTTAGACGTGGAGTGTTCTCCAAGTACAAGACTCCTTTTTTATTTCCTTCCAAGTTTATCCACAGTAATATGGTAAGTGTAGGACTCTTCTTTTTCTCACTTCAAGCAATCCTTCTTTAATCCGATTTCCTTCCATGTAAATCATAAGAGATATGGTAGGTGTAGATCTCTATCTTCTCTTTCCAAAGATCTTTCCTTCTTATATGATTTCCTACAAAATATATCCATAATAAGATCATGCAAATATAATATATATGTATATAACTCGAATATATAAATATAAATATAAATAAATTCGAATATATAAATATAAATATAAATATAAATAAAAGAACTTCCCTTTTTATTTTTCATGCTTGCAAGAATATATCTTCATTTATATTAATTTTTTAACTTTATTGCCCAAAATATAACTCTTTCAGATTTGATACTGATCTTTAACCCTGTAATATTCGAAGTTGATTTTACTCTACACCTGATTGCAAATAGGGCTTCGTTTATTTAAAAGAAAAAACAAAAATAATAACTTAAATAAGTTTTAATTACAACTTGTCGACTAATCATACTTTTTCAACAAATATGCATACTTTCAAATTAAAATACCATAATCTATCAATAATTTCAAAAAAATGGGATCTTTATATGATAAGTATATATTTTTGTTAAATATATGTTTGCAATACACTATTGTAATGGTCAATTGATGAAACATAAAATGCTGAATGAGTGCTTTTGAAATTAGAGGTTGGCAAATCTTATAAAACGTGTGAGCACGCCTTAAGAAATTGGGTCTTCCCTTAATAATATCTTAATTGAAATTCTTATAAACTGTGTGAGCACGCTTTAAGAAATTGGGTCTTCCCTTAATAATTTCTTAATTGAGATTCTTAGCTAATATTTAATGATTTGATTCCTTTGATTCCTTAAAAAAACAAAATGGAATGAATATATGACTACACATTCATTATTAAAGAATCGCAGTTGATTTTGCTTTACAAAACGAAGATATATATTTATCAACCTCTGTGAAATAATTTCACGATAATAGTGAACGAAAAATTTAATACATTTTACAATTAAACAAAAGAAAAATACTTTGCAAAATGTGTAATGAATTTGCATGTCAACCGCGTAAATTTATCTATCATTATATAAAAAAAATAACATTTTTACAAATTTAGAAACATTTTCTCTCCAAAATCATTAAATATATTCTACATATAGTAATTGTTGGACAAATTTGAATAGGCAAAAAAATCGGCTCATTAATTGTGTAAAGATTTATTTCTTTTTTTCCTGTTTTTTAGTTTATCAAAACCGTTGTTTCACAATAAATATTTATTTTTATTTTTCCTATTTTTAGTATAAATCTACACGAGCTTATCTCTTTTGTTACAAAATCTCATTGCATAAGTCTCACGTCTCATCCCTTATCTATAGAGACTTGAAAAAATAAAATAAAATAGAAATCAATTCATAATTACTACTTCTTTAAGAAACTAATTTCCATCAGTCTAATTACTAATATTTTTACAAATATTATAAGCTAACCATACAAAAAAGTATAATAATAATTTTGAAATTGTGTGTAATCAAATTTTTTTATATTCTCTTTATACAAAATAATTTTACATTGTTTTACCCCAAATCTTTAATTTATAATTATTAAGTATTGTTTATCCTCTTCTTTAATTTATAATTATTATTTTTTTCCTATTTTTAAATAGGATCAATAGTAGTTTACATTTCCGCTATTGAGTGACTCAAACTCGAGGTCTATTTATAATATTGTTAATTTAATATTGTTCCCGTGCATCGCACGGGCTTCAGTTTATTTTTAACTAATCAGCCGAAACATGAGGAATTTTCGCAATTGCTCGTTAGAGCATCTTCAATGCTATGGTGTTGAAAGGCAATAATTTTTAACACATGTCAATTGATGATTGTAATGTTAATCCATATAAGAATAATGTTAAAAGACTAAAAATTTGAATCAAACTAGTATCTCCAATGCACCAATTTGATAAGAATTTATTTGTATAGGTGGACCAATTATAATAATTCATTAATACAAGAATAATAAAAAATTAAACTAAATATAAAGTGAATTAATGAGTCATCATGTTTAACATGGTGTTAGATATTAGAAAGTGAGGTCAACATTGTTAACATTAAATGCCATCCACATCACCATGAAAGAGCTAATGACAAGATGCATTGGAGAATAAATTAGTAATAAACTTTCAAAAGTTGATGATATGGATAATTTTTTGCAATGTCAAAAGTCACATTGGAGATGCTCTTATTTATGGATATAATGTCTTCATGAGAAATTCTGGATATGATTTTTTACAAATTATGAAAAATTTAGTTGACTCATTTTGTCATATATTTGTTTGGTTTGCATGGCGTGATATCTGACTTAATTGGTCTTTGGTCGAAAAATATTCCATCACTGCGTGTGTGGAAATTGATTCGTAGACCTTGGACTATTGAGCATTGACATAACTCTTGGACAAATATTTTGTAGTGGAACAAAATTAAAAAAAAATAATAACCAATTTCAGCATGAAAACCCAAACATATATATTATGCTCACTAGGCATTCCTAAGCCTAACCTACAAATAGTGATAGCTGTGGGACTGAACAATTACGATCCTAGCCCATTATCGAGATTGGCCCAAGAAGCCTAACCTATGTGCAGAGATAGTTCGGCAAAAATTTACTTAGAAAATAAATAAAAAATACATTCCATGAAAATTTTGGAAGACATGGATTTTAAAAAATGCTAAAATTATTTCAACTTATACAACCGCTAAAATAAAAGAAAGAATAATAAACAAAAAATTTAAANATAATGAAAACAAAGCATATACCGTCATTGTGTGTATCATAACAACAAAGCAACAATATAACATATATTCAACAACATGAAACAACTTTCAATTAACAACAAAATATTACGTAAGTAAACTTTGCAACAAATATATAATATAGTAAATGCCACAACAACAATAAAACACCATTACAATAATCGAACAACATGAAAACAACTTTTCATAAAAATAAAAATAAAATAAAAAATGTCGAAGGTCGTCGCCGCCATTCGACGAGCCAAGAAAGTGAGACGTCGCAAAGTCGTTGGTTTCCTCCGCTCCCAGGTTTGTAATCGGATGACGACATCCGACGATCCTATGCGTCAGTCGCTCGCTGTTGTTGCATCGTGAGCCGCCGCGGAGTCGGCCGCCCTTATGTCTGACGAGGGCCTCCTAAACCCGTCTATCCCCTCAAATCCCGAGCCACAGACCGTCACGAACACCGTTGATGCCCCAACTCGAATGCAGAAGTTGGTCTGAACCCTCCGGTCGCCGCTCCTTTGTCCATCTTATGTACTACCATTGGGTTTTGCCGAAGAGGGGTAAACATAGAGATTTGTATAAGTTGGATCTACTTCTCGAAAATTTGGGTTTTGTGTGGTCTTGGTGTAGACTATTATTATTATTATTATTATTATTATTATTATTATTATTATTATTATTATTTAGTGACTTGGTGGATAAGTTAAGGTTTAGGGTTAGGTACTTTATATATAAAGGACTCTTTCTAGTTTATTTTTCTTGGTTGATTATGAATTATTGAATGAAAAGATTTAATATCGTTTAGATGTTCTTGAGATTGTGATATCATTAATATCGTCTCACTTGTACGCTTTCCTACATCAAGTCTGAAATTAAGAAAAAAATAAAAATGAAAAATAAGAAATTAGGAAAAATGATGCATTTTGGAGAAAAAGAAACTTGGGAAAATGTGAGAGAATGAGAGATATACTGAAGAACCATCACACGTCTTGAATATAAAAGAAAGAGAGAATGAAAACCCAACAATGACTTTTAGAGCGTAAAAAAGAAAATCAATTTAATATTTTTGACAAAAATAATAAAATATTTCTTATAATAAAAAAAAAAATAATACAATGTCCTTTTCTCGAGATAGCTTTGGGACTAGCAGCTTTAAGTGCTCGCTTGGATATAAAGATATCCCACGCAATAACAAATATTTCTTAACTCAATCCTCTTTTTTTAACTCAATATAAACTCAACAACGTTATAATCAATATCATTAATATAACTAAATAATATCAATTAATCATTCTTACATTACATCAATTTTAATTTACTATTCAATTTCATTACATTATTTTAACTAACAATCAATTCACATTATCTATTTCTTATTTTTACATCAAATCAATTTTAATTATATTAATATAAATTAAAATATATTAACAACTAATTATACAATTTTTTCAAAATTAACTTTGATTAACCATGACAAAACCAAAGAAATCTTAGGCCCCTTCGCCTCGGTCAAAATCCCCAACTTTTTCCTCTTGCCCTAGCCGCTTCTCTCATCGGGAGTGCCTCTCCTCTGGCGGCCCAGTTTCTTGCGACCCTGGTGAGCATACGGCTCGCCCTAGGCTAGGCGGCACGGCTATGGAGTTTTTTCGTCTCTTTCTCTCTGATGTGGGCTTCTCTCATTCCGAGTGTCATGACGGGCGAGTAGTGACGGGAAGCGCCGGCGGCTGTGTTCCAGCGAACATCACGGGAGTCCTTGCGGAGGTCAGTGGCGGCGGTCTAGCCTTGGTTCCCTCCTTCTCCGACCTTCTCTAGTGTAGGGAAGGTGCGGTCCTCCGGCGGTGTCGGGTTGGGTCCGTGGGGAGGGCTTTAATTTCAGTTGCTTTTGTGTTTAGTTGTTTTTTGTTTTGTTAGTGTGGTTGTTTTAGTTGTGTGTTTTTGTTTTATGTTTGTTTCTCCCTTCAGAAGTTGTTGTATTCGCTTGTTCATAGTTATTTTTCTTCTCCTGTTGGGAGTTTTGTTTTGTTTTTTTAGTGTCGCTCTGTTTAGGTTAGTTCCAAGTCTTTTTAGTGTCTATGAGATTAGTCCTCCCAATTAGATTCAAGTCAACTAAGTTACTGATTCATTCGACTGTTTAGTTATTTTTTATTATTTTTTAGTGTATAATTATATGTTTTCGTTTATTTAAGTCTTATCATTTGAAAAAATAAAAACATCCCTTTAAAACACTCCGGGCCAGGGCCAAGAAATGGTGTAACCACAAACAGCATCCCAATAGACGACCCACCAAACTCATAAAATTACTTTGGTCAGAGACTAATGCTATAATATAAAATAGTTATTGATGAAAACATGTTCCAGCAAAACCACAATCTCATAATAGCCCAATCACCATGTTCAAACCTTCAAGATAACCTCAAAAACCAACAAATTTCAGTTGAAACTACAAATTGTTCGGGTAACATGAAAGGGGAAAAACAAAATCCGTAAAACGATTGAGAACCCAAACCACAAGCCCCAGAAAATATTCTGGCAACAAACAAAGTCGCTTTACAGCCTCCTTCCCCTCCTACCACCCTTTCTGCGAGTGCTGTCAGTTGGGATTGGGGTCACGTCCTCTGTAAAGATGGGGTTTTAAAAAAAAAAATCAGCAACATATAATTTTTTTTAAAAAAAAAAATCCAAAATGTTGAGAGAATTTCAAGAAGTTGCTCATTCATATACCTATCCTTCCAATCTTCATGCCTGAACGCGCAAGAGCCCGGAGTGCAGACTGAGCACCGGGTCCAGGAGTCTTGGTCTTGTTACCCCCAGTGGCACGAAGCTTAATGTGAAGGGCAGTGATACCAAGTTCCTGATATATTTCAGAATATCAGTCGGGTTATATAAAGAAAATAGCTACAAGTTAGGATTATTATACAAGTTAGGGAAGATGATTTTCTTTTTTTTTGTTTCTTTCGTTTGAATAGATGAAAAGGAACCTTGCATCTCTGGGAAACATCTTGTGCCGCAAGCATAGCAGCATATGGGGAGGATTCATCCCTGTCGGCCTTCACCTTCATGCCACCTAAAATCACAGAGTAATGGATTTTTAGTCAAATTTTTCTGCAATAACCAATGTGATAGATGGACAGCACTGTGATTTTGAAAAATGACATATTTAGAGGATATAAAAAAAGGGAAAGAGATTATGAGGTGCAGTAACCTATATATGTGGTTATATTGCATGAAATTTTGGTGGTATATTGAACAAGAAACTTGTAACGGAAACAAGAACCATAATTCCAACAAATTCTTAATATTAGGAGTAAATACTGCAGATTCCAAACCAAATGTTGAAACAAGAAACATAATCATATTTAAGTTCATGTCATTTTTATTTGCAATTTAGTTTTTCGATATCCAAGCAATACGAACTCATTAAAACAAAATACATGTAAAGCTCCAGCTACCTAAGCATCCCTAGTTCCTGAAAATATGATTTGGGACGAAAAGTGGAAACCAGCAGTCAAATGGTTTATCTCAAGGTATTACAATATCAACAGAGAGGACCAAAGATCACACTGTTATTGTCATCAACCTATTAGCTAGGAGACAACAAACTTGCAATTCCACTGAAGTTTACCATCACCAAGTTACAACTTATAACTTGGGTTAAAAATTCATTCACAAAATCTTATAACTTGGGTTAGAAATTCATTCACAAACTTTCTACGTGTAAACAAATAAAAAAGGAAAGTAATCAAATTTGTTCAAGGTTCTATCATAAACCATGAAAATGGAAAAAGGCCAAAAAATACCTGTAATGCGGACCATTGTTTCCCTGCCAGACAAGTCAGTGACATGCTGCAAGCAAGGCAAACAAAACATGTCAAAAAGTTTTCTTATAGCTTCCTTCAACATTTTCTTAGACGTACATGAAGTCTTTAGTTACAAACACATATACTCACAATGAAAGTATCATTGAAAGACGCAAAGATGTGAGCAACACCAAACACTAGCTCTCCTTCCCTAGTTGCAGGCCCAAGAGTAACATTCTCTTCCTTGGGCTCTCTTGTCCTTCTCTTCGACTACAACATACAATATATTTCAAAATAAAAGCAAGATTACATACACAATTGTACCAGAACAAGAAACAGTAAATTACAAGCAAAATTCCATCACAGACATCACTTAAACATGAACCAACACAAAAACTAGCTTCACAATCAAGCATACAATGTGGTACTAATAAAGAATAACACATTTTGTTCCAAAAGAACAATTGACGCACATCTATGAGACACATTCCGGGACAAAGAATCGATTTTCATCAGCATAACTTTGAATTAAGCTCAGGTCAGATTAGCAACCCCAAAAATGAAATCCCCATGGACGTAGATAACAAAGTTCATTGGACAAGGTCGAAGCACAAACAATCCCCAACCAAATTTCAATCTCTCAGCAAAAGAACCGAAACAAACATATGCATCGAACAATTGATTCGAAAACAGTAATAAATCACTTGAAAATTTGCGTGTGCTGTGAGAAGAAATACCATGGCTGCGCTGAATTGAAGAGAACGAGCTTAGCTGCCTCTTGACTGGAGAAAACCTAAAGCAGAATGAGGAGTGTGAGGGTTAAGCTCTGGGATTTATATAGCTAGGGTTCAGAACGCTTGCAAATTGAATACCAGAAATGCCCCTGCATTTGTGAAATTGTATAAATCTTTTATATGAAAAAAAAATTAAGAATTTATTTTAAATAATAGGAATTTTTGCCAAAAAAATAAAAAACAAAACTATTACACCGAAATATTGGAATTTATTTTTAATTTTCGTTCCGATATTTATTTATTTCCTACCGCAGGATTGTTTTTGAATTTCAGACTGAATTTCATTCAAGTTTGATCACTTACTAATAAAGTAATTTGTTTTATTTATATTCCTTAAATTGTGTTCTCAAAAAGTATGATTTAATCCCTTAAATTCTGTTTTTAGAAATTTTTATTTGACTAAAAATATTTTATATCATAAAAATGTGTTTTTTATGTAGTAATGCTAATTTAATTTTTTATGCAATGTACGGTGCTTTCTAGCTCAATAGAAACTTTATTCCTTTCTAGCCTAACATACATAAACAACAAATGTTGCTATAAAACCAACTAGTTCCATTAGTTGGTTTTATAGCAACATTACATACAAAAATGTTGAGAGGATGATGAACAAATGTTAGGCACATATAACAAATTTAAATGTCATATTTTTCAATACATTCAATTTAAATCAAATATCTAAAAATCAATAAAAATAAAGGTATAACATTTCATAACATAAGTAATTTGACAACCTGTTAAAGAGGCACCTTTTTGGTTAACACATCAAACAGGTTTACAAAATCTTGAAAGACAACATAAACAGCTCAAAAACAAACTAAACACTTGATAGCTTCATGTTATTTCTTTCAAATCTCTATTCTATGAGGAGCCCCTTTCTTCTCAACTACGTAAAACATAGGCAAACACTTCTATATATATCTAGTCGAACGGCTCTATTCGAGGATCGTGTTCACTCGCCATCATCATCCCTGTGCAAAGGCAAGTCGGGCACATCACCTGATATAAAAATTCACCGATAACACTACAAGAATTATAATCACAGCCAAAAACGAAAATCTTAGAAGAAATTACTACGAATGAGTTTATCCATAACTGAAATGAAATTATTTACGAATAAATATATATATGTGTGTGTTTACCTTTCCAGCCCCAGAGCAATTTGGACACCTTTTAGTGGTTGGGGCACGCAAAGGGCTATCAGAAGCACTTGATATTATAGGCTCGACCGACAAGCACAAGCCACTAGCCGAACAACGTGCACATGCCAAGTATCCTATCAATAATCGTTTATATAAGTAATTCACCAAGAAAAGGCTCAGGTCGTTAAAACCTATAATGTATTCTAATGTAATATTATTGCCTAATGATAAATGTGTTTTGCTAATTTAATGAAGTATAAAGAATCATAGGACCACTAGCTTTAAAGAGACCATGCTTGTTAGGTAAGTACAGATTACACAAAGTATGACTAAAGGTAATGGCTAAATTGAATTTTTAGTCCTGTTGGTTTAACGTCATAGCAATTTTAGTCTCAAGATTCTAATATTTCGCCTTTTTCTCTTGTGATTTAATATTTTGCTGCAATTTAACTTCAGTCCTTTGAGGACTAAAATGGCAACAAATTCCCAAATTTTAAATCTTTGGGATGGATTTTTTATTAGCAATTAAGTCCTGTTAAAAGAAAGAAGAAAGAAAAATTGCTTCCCTTTGGGATGAATTTTATATAAATTGACATGACATAAAATTGCTTCCGTGTACTTTAAAATTTTGTTGCAATCCAGTCATGTAATTTAAAATTTTAATGCAATTTCAGTTTAAAAATATTAAATCACATAACCAAAAGGCGAAGAGTTGGAACTTTGGGACTAAAATGCTATGACGTTAAACCAACGGGACTAAAAATGCATTTTTGCCAAAGTAATTTAAGACCATACACAGGTAGAACAAGCATACAAAGGTAGAACAAGCAGAGAAAATTTAGCTGAACTATGAATGAAGTGTCGAATGCGACTCTTCACCATCTAAACAACCTATATATAAGTTTGTATGTCTCTCTATATATATGTGTGTGTGTGTTTGTAATGGCATTGAAATTATGAATAAAATAAATACCAGTTCCATGGCAGTACTTGCATCTTTTCTTCTCTTGTTGCTCAACGTTGTTAATCTCTATCAGCATTAATGCCGAAATAACCCCCACGGCCCCACCAGAAAACGAGGCCACGATAGGATCCACCTGACTAGAGAAATAAATATCGAGCAAATTTGAAATTTGTCGTGACTCATAGCATGAGGTAGTTTGCAATACAAGAAAATCAAAAAAGCTCACCGAAAATTTCCGAGCAATAGTTTTAATAGGGATGAATGATGGATAACACATGTTGTTCCACCAAAAAATGTTATGAATGAAATTTTGAGCTTTTTATGTACCTCAACTGCATAGGCAAATGCATGTTGCGTATGAAATCTTCGTACGAGGTGCCTCCTAAACCCAATTTCAGCTCAAGCTACAATGAAATTTGAATTGTGTAAATGAAAACGGTAATAATCCACCAATTCTCATTGAAAAAAAAAATTAAATAAATAAATGATTTGGAATGAGCTACGCTCGTAATTAGGAGCTTACAATTGGTGCAATGAGGCCCCCGAGAATTATAATTCCAGATATAAATGAAAAACTGGTCAAATAAAGCCGCTTCAATGTCTTGGGTGTCTATGTCAATAAAAAATGAAAAAAAAATGGAAAATGAGATCAAAATTCAAATATCCTAAAGGGTAAGAACTAAAAAAACCAAGCACACGAAATCTGAAAACAGTTCGAATCCAAAAACTCTCATTGTCTCTCTATGATTAAGGGAGAGAGATAATCACCACGTGAGGCAGAAAGGGAATAGACGAGGGTATATCTGGCATTTCATTTTCATTGATGGCTATACCTTCCATGCTCTTAATCCTTTGTTGCACCCTTAGTCTCCTCAACTTCAGCAATGATAAGGAAATGCCGTAGGTTAGAATGATCGAAAACGACTTAATAAAAGAAAAGATAAAAATGCAAGAACGAGGAGACTAACTTCTTCCATGAGGAGAAAAATTTTATTGCGCCTACTTTTAATGTTGTCCTGAATTTCCTGCAGTTGCATCTGAACAAAATCTTGAACAGTTTCCGGTCCTTCGATAATGCAAAAATTGCTGCAAGCAAGAATTTTAAACAGGCTCAAACTTCTAACTGCGTGATGTATATATATCAATTAGTTGTACAGAAAACTCCAACGATTTAAAATTCTTCCCCTAATATAACAAACAAGCTGTCAACTAGAAGATGCAATTGTATGATTATATCAAACTGCATTTCTAAGCCACCGCATAGTTATGTGACTCGAAGAAATGAAATAATTTTCCAGCTAAAACATCACTGTTTAAGCATACTTTCAAACCGAAATGTAATACTCTAAGAAACAACATAAACAAAATGATGAAATTTCGTAACATACATATTATGCATTGTTGTTAAAAAGGTATTACGGTTTGACAACCGCCTAACTATTATACCGTCTTACACAAAATATTGTGCACGAACAATCGAGTCTCAATCATACTAAGAATCAAGTACCCCCAAAACACAATAACTTTCTTGAGCTTCCTCTTCAGCCAACAGTAATATAAACAGAAGTATTGAATTTCTACTCGACCAACAAGAAACCCAAATCAATTACTGTTTTACTTTATTAGTTACTGACAAACATTCAACAAAACAGCGTTATTTCCTACTAACTCACTAAATCTTCAAAATGATAGGAGATAATGAAATGATAATCACACTAACAAATCACGAAAAACCAAACCGCATAACAACAATCCAATTAAGTGGGAGTTTCAAAAAACCAACCTTGGGCCGGCGTCCCTCGCCGGAGAGTTGGAATCGGCCGAGCCATCAGCTCGAGGAGATGAACGGAAAACCACCTTGCTTTGGGAATACGACATGTTCCCCGGGAAATAAAGGCGTTTAGGCATTCTGCCGCCGCCGACGGAGAATATGAGGGGTTTCGAAGAAAATTGGAGCTTTGAAGCTGCCATTGATGATGGCGAGGCGGAGCAAAGATAGAAAGATCCCATCTCTGTTCTAATCTTCAGCTCTTCTGTCTCCCATGAGAGTGCCAAATCTGAGTACATTGGAAATGTTTATTCAAAAAATACAGTCAATTTTAGGTCAGTGCCTCAGTGGTATAGTTAATATTTTTTTTTAAATAAATTGATCCGATATAAAATATGATATTTAATTATGACATATATTTATAATTAAAAACTTTCGAACTCGTTAAAAAAAATACTCTATTGCTCACGCTCAGCCCCTTCTCCGGTAATAGGACTGGACATGAATTGTTCGATCGTACAAAGGAGCTCTTATAGCTCGGTTATGGGCTAGAACACCCCTAACCAGACACAATTCTACTATAGGTCGAATGAGTGGAGACAGGTACTTGGTCGCTTGGGGCCGAGACGAACAATCTTAATCGGAGCAACCAAGGTCCATAACCGTCGAGCTGAGACATAGTAGGGATATGTCAACCTCGAGGTGTCTGAGCTAGAGAGATGTTAATCGAGAGATGTCTGATGTGGACATGATTGTGTAGATTCGGAAGATTTACAATATTTCGAGAGAATATGAAAAATATCTAATTTTTTTATACCAACATCACTTTTTAATGGTAAGGTAGCCATCGTATAGAAGTGAGAAAAGTGTGATTAACATTGGAAATTAAGTAATATTATACTTTGAGATATAAAATACACGAGGACTTAACTTAATCATAGTAGATTCTATTATGGAAACTCTCTATACGTTTTGGGAGGTCTTCATGTGAGGAAATTAGGGAAAGTCCGAGGAAGATAGGTCATCAAATTGAGTTTATTTGATAGATCTCTATCATCCGACCATGGAATAGATGGCAACGACTGATTGTTCACTATTGAACTCTCCCGCACTTTTAGATTTTGTCTTTTAAGATATACTAGTATGTGGCCTGTGCGATGCACGGGTAAATAATATTAAATAATAATTATAAATTGACGATATAGGCATATAATATGTATTCGTTTAGAATTTTGAGTGCCATTTTGAGATTTTTAAGATAATCAAATTTTAGAGAAATACTATGAAATCTTAAGTGTGAATGTGAGATTTAGAGTGAAATTTTGTATAATGTTTTTTTTTTTAAAATCATAACTAACCTTAAAAAGACCTAACAAATCTTGATCTCAAATAAGTTAAATATTTAAGGATATTTTAAGATTTTTTTTAATTTTTATATATCAAAGATGAACCGCTTTTGTTACCAAAAAATGTGGACACAATTGTGAATGTACATCCCGTCCAAATATCAGTTTTATTCTAAAATAAAAATTGCACGTGGTTTTATCTAATTTACATACTTTTTTTTTACAAAAAAATTATTCAATAAGATTGGAAGAATTGGTTAAGAATTATACAACTATTTGTTTCCAAAATTTGTATCCAATTTGTACGGTTTTTAAGTTAATTTGTATTTAGAATTGTTTTCATAAATAATTGACACATTTTTTGCATAAGAATCTCCAAATTTATTACCAAAAAATATATGATTTTAATTTTGGCAAAAAAAATAAAATATGATACGAAAAAAATGGAATTCAAATTTTGCCATAAGAATCTCCAAATTTGTTATCAAAAAAATAGGATTTAGACTTTGTTACTAAAGATTCACATGTGTTTTTTTGAACTTTCCATTAATAGTAAGTCAAATATTATATTTATTTGGTCAAACTTTCTATTAATGTATTTTTCCAACAACCTCTTTATATATATATAGATTGGATTTGAGTATGTTTGGTAAACCTTACTGATAAATTAGTTGATTTGTGTATAAGTGATTTTCGAGCTCATAGCTCATGGTTGATGACGAGAAAACTAACTCATAAAAATATAAGTAATCACTTGAAAGCTAGCTGTAATAATTTCAATGGTTTTCTTTAAAAAGTTATATAATAAAACTTATGAGACAAGGTTCATATTGTTTAGAAAATATGTTTTATCAAACCAACCTTTAACAGTTGGAAGCATTAGAGGAAAAAAAAAGTTGGAGGATGATCAAATTGAGTGGAAAGTTGCCTACCCGATCAGTATGCCCATGCTTTTGCAATTCAGGTTATGATTATTTTGTATTTCAACTTTTATTCTCCTAATTTCACTATGAAAATTATAAAAAAAAAATATATTTTTTGTAGCCAAAAGAATTATTAATCGTTTCATAATTCAATTATCGACCATAATTAATACATATTTTATTAATTTTTCATTAATTTTAATTATTATATATTTTTCGTTCTTATCTTCCAAGGAGATACGATTTGTTGAACATGCAATTGCGCCCTAAACCTTTTAATTGAGCGAGTAAAGGCTGCATTTGCATTTGAATATATATAGGTAAAATGTAGAGAAAAGTGCATTTGATTCACCTAATTATAGAGTTTTTTGTATTTTGAAAAATTGCACTTAACTAATTTCCGGTCATCGTCCGACCATTTCTAAGGGTAAAGTGTAAATAACAAAATGTTTAGTGAGTAAAGTATATAAAAACAGGTGGGTAAAGAATAATTTTTTTCAAGTACAATTAACTGAATGAATTGCTAAAAGTCAATTTTGCCCTTAAAAATTCTCGACAATGATCGAAAATTGGTTAAGTACAATTTTTCAAAAAGTTATATGGGCAAAGTATTACAGAAAAAAGTTGAGTGAGTAAAGTGCAAAAAAATCGTATAATTAAGTGAGTTAAGTGTAGTTTTCCCTAAAAAGTATACCATTATTTCATCCCACCTTGCACTCACATGTTGTAATGTAATTATTAAATTAAAAAATATTTGTTACTTAACGTGTACTAGTGCGTGACCCGTACAATACACGGACTGTATTTATTTGAAAAATATTATATTTTAAAAAATATAAACAAATAAAAGAGTTATAATAGGTAGACTAATTGTACAATAATATAATGTTCGACAAAACAAAAATCATATATTATTAAAGACCTCCTTATATACAACATTATTAATTTGATTATTGGGCAACTCCTCATTCTCACAAACTAATATCTTCAATCCTTTCTATTCGAGCCCAATGTTTAACCCCTTCTATTCTCACAAACTAATATCTTCAACTCCTTCTATTCGGTATTTATTTGATACTTTTTGTTAGATTTGTTAAATTTTATTGCAATTTTGGAGTAAAACAATCATATATTACCCAAGCCCTGTTTTTAGTTTTTAGCCTAACTATGTTTTAGGCCCAGTATAATAAAAAGCAATGAAATAAACCCTCCACCACAATGCACAAGGTAGGCCCAACCCAATCTCATTCCTATTTGCTCCGCACACACTCCACTCCGCACTCGACCACGCTCGTCTTCTCCAATGAGTTTGCCACCCAAATCCCGTCCTATGGGCTGCACTCGATTGAATCAAGTCAATCTCTCGAGGCTGAAATCAATTTCTCTCTTCCGTGATTTACCGCTTGCTTATTTTATTATACTTTTTTTTGTTAATTCTGGCTACAATTGATGAAATTAGAGGTGCGATTTGCTTAATTGTAAGAGTTNTATTTTCTTGCATGTTTTTAGGTTAATTAAGACGAAACCAATTTTTTTTGGTTAATTAAGACAAAACAGTTACATTTTATATTAACTTAGTAATAATTATATTTTTTATTGTATCATATTATAGTTATTATTAAAATTAATAATTATATTTTACACTAAATATATAAACATACATAAACATAAAAATTATATTGTAAAACTTTTTGTTTAAATTATTTATTCTAAAATTAATATTATATTTTTATATGATTAAGTAATTATTTTTTAAATAAATTAGTTTGTTTTAAACAAAAATTCCTTAAAATCACATAAATAATTGTTATCATAAATATGATATTTTTCAGCTAATTAATTGACCATAATTCCTCAAAATTACAAAAATTACATTTTGTGCAATCGATATAGTGGTTCATATGCAGTCAAATCGTTATGTATTATTTATTTTAACCAATGATCAAATTTTAAAAAGTAATATCATTATCTAACTTATAATTTAATATTATATGCATAAATATAACTTACAATAACCTATGTTTAAAATATAATACCATTATCTAACTTATAATATTATATGCATGCTGATATGGGATATTATATAGCTGAGGAATAGACCGGTTTGCATCATCGGTCGAGCAAGCTCGAAGTGGAGTAAACCGGATTGGTCGAAGGATGATCGACCAAAAGGGAAGAGATCGAGCAGAATAGCAGAACTGGTTGAGGATCGACCTAGTGGCCCGGGGCTCGACCAAATCGAGCATATAGCAGGTGGAGAGCAGTCGAGAGCGTGGCTTGAACGCAAGAAGACGCGTGGATGGCGTTAGAAGATCCCAATGGCCTGCGCAGAAGAATAATCTCCCTCAGCTTAGAGGGACACGTGGCGAGAATATATTGGTGCAGAGTGATAGTGGCTAAAGCCACCCCTGACATCTCTGACACACGCACACTATGTGTGTACGGACGGGCAGTACGGGTAGGACAACTCACCAAAAGCCGGACAGCTCCTAGGGCATGTATCTCACTCCTATATATAAGGGAGTGGGTCTTCTTTTTAGGACTTACGATTTATCCATTCTTTACTTTTGGAAAATTGAACAAACACATACTGACTTAAGCATCGGAGGCTCTTCACCGGAAAACCCCTCCGGTGTGAGAGTTCTGTGTAGGTGCGCGGCGTTCTATCGGCAAGGAAGAGAAAGGCGGACTAATTTCAAGTCGGTCGGAGTGTTTTGCGTTACCACATGCAAATAACTCAGAATACTTTATTTACATCTATGCAAATGCAGAGGTCGAAAACTAGTATAAATAACTATCCATAATCAATTCATTGTTCATTTATTACATTGAATCCATTATTGCCATTATTAATAATATATATATATATATATATATATTAATGCAAATTTTTCATCCATTTTTCATTTAGTTGTGAAATTAACCTATAAATATTATATTAATTAAGTATAATAATATTTTTTAACTAGTATATCATATATATTCGAGTACGAATATTAACTAATTATAAATTCATAAAAGGTATATGAAAGTTATTTATCTTAAAGTATATATTATCCTTTTATTTTTATTTCATTATACAATTGCGTAAAAAATTTCTATAATAATAATAATAATTTAATATCTTTTCAACTAATTAATTCGTCACAATCTTTTAAATTTGATAAAAGTTTCATTATTCATTATTCATTACATTATATGCAGTTATATAGCGATTTATAAATAAGTAATATAATTTATAATTATATTATTCATTTTAACTAATTATCAAAATTATTGAATGTGATCTTCTGATTATATAACTTGTGAAAAATATAATATACATAGGCCTGTAAACGAGCCGAGCTTGAGTTTAGGGTGCTCGAGTTCGAGTCCTTAATGAGCCGAAATCGAGCTTGAGCTCAGCTCATTAAGAACTCGAACTCGAGTCTTAACGAGCCGATCTTGAGCTTTAATGAGTCGAACTATAAAAAAATTATATATAAATTCACTTTTCGAGCCTTATCGACTCGGCTCGTTAACCGCTTTAAATGAGTTCGAGCTTGACTCGTTAAGGCCTCAAACTCGAGCCATAATGAGTCGAGCCAAACTCGTTTAATTTAACAACACTAAATATACATACATATGACTAATATTTTATTTTGATATGCACATGATTACTATTAGTCCTTTATACATCACATGACATTACATTTAAAATAATAACGAATAATTATCTAATTGTATTTATTTTATTAATATATTTTTTTTAATGAGTAAACTACACATCATTTTTCATTGTCCTTTGCCTTTGGGCCTTTTTGAGGAATTTGCACGCTACACGTTGACAATAAGAAATTATTACATTATTACCTCCATTATATAATTATTTATAAATTAACAAATTTGTTAACTTTATTTGCATATATACATATAAAGTTGATTTCCTATCTATATGGTAATTCTCTCTCTCTTCTTCACACGGCGGTCTCTCCCTCTTCTTCACAGAAAACCCTCCACCGTCTGCCTTCACAAGCCTAATATTCGTTCCGACTGATTCAATCGACTCCTCCGATCTCCCTTCACACAAGTCCGCCACCTCCTTCAATCCCCCTTCCGCCACCGCATACGCCTCCGCCTTGCGCGGGAGAACATCCACGACGAGGCTCGTCGCCAAGCCTCGTCCCACGGCTTTTCCGCCAAGTACGTCCCCTTAAACGCCGACCCATCCTCCACCGAATCCTACTCGCTCTACCGAGCCATCCCCGCGGTCGTCATCTCCAGGTAGGCAATCAGAAAATCGTTCTCCATGGAGTCGATGAGAGAGAAGAGGAATATCATTTTAATCGACATGTCAACTTTTTTTTTTTTTTTGTGGTATATTTGCGTAACTTTTCTTAAAAAAAAAAAAAAAAGATCGATCGCGCCTCTATCGTTTGTGGCGCGTTGTGGTATATGTACATTATATTATCAGTATATGTAGAGTATATGTTAAATATATACCTTGAAAGATCGATCGCGTGTAGTATATGTACAGTTTATGATTAGTATATGTGCAGTATATGTTAAATATATACCTTGAAAGATCGATCGCACCTCTATCGTTTGTGTTGTGTTATGGTATATGTACAGTATATGATCAGTATATGTGAAATATATATTCGACTGTTTTTTTGTTTCTTGAGGTATATGTAGAGTTTATTATCAGTATATGTACAATATATGTTAAATATATACCTTGAAAGATCGATCGCGCCTCTATCGTTTGTGTTGTGTTATGGTATATGTACAGTATAAGTGAAATATATATTCGACTGTTTTTTTTTTTCTTGAGGTGTATGTTGCGTGAAGTGTTATAGCTGAAAAATCCTATCGACCCCCTTTTGTTGTTTTTTTTTTTCTTTTTTTTTGTAGTATATGTCCCTGAATTGTTATTGCTGAAAAAAAAAGAGGTCAACGCCCTCTGTGTTCGTCTTTTTTTTCTTTCTTTTGGTTGTGTGTGTATTAATGAAAACAGAAAAAAAAATCAACGACAATTTCTTTTTTTTTTTTTCTAACTACCCACAAATCATGTCCTATAAATATGGAATGGAAGTGGCCTATCTGTAACAAATTGGATTCTTTCCATCATCAATCTGCAAATCTTGCGCAAAAAAACAGGGGATAGGATTGAGAGAGAATTGTAACTGACATTAGGCATGAATGCAAATAAATCTTATCAATTAGGCATATACACAATTAAATTAGATTGAGTGGTAAAGCAGCAATAGCATAGGTGAAAATTTCCCTTTATTTTTCGATAAGGATGACACCTTTCTTACGCCTCGTGGGCCTTCCCAATTAAATTTATCAAGAAAAGTCCAAAAAAGCAAGAAAAAAGTAAAGGAAAAGAGAAAATTGTCAGACTGTGTAGGCCCAATTATAGGGACTTTTTTTTTTTTTTCTCTCCCCCATAATCCTTTTTAACATGTTTTATTCATCGGCTGATAGCGACTTGCGGAAATTTTTTTGTTTTTTACAGAAGCGTATTTTTTCTGCATCTATTGACCTTAAAGACAAAATCAAACTGTTTTAAATTTAGTTAGAGATACTTGATTTAATAGTGATAATCTCCTTTTATCAACAGTCGCACATGATCACATGGATATTTGTAATCTTGTAGTTGATTCACTAAATTAAGGGGCTAAAACGACTGGTACTCAAATTATTTTATCTAATAATTTTTGTAAACGTGTCATGTTAAAGATTAAGGAAGTATGTTGTTAGATAGACATCAAATTCGATAATTATAGTTTTTGAAAAAATATACATAAATTTAAGCTAAAAAACGTATGATATTTTATATTATAAATGTATTTTTTTAAATAAATAAATAACAACACGTAGACCAGTTTAATCGCTTTACACATTTTTATTTTTATTTTTTTAATGTTTAGATAAGTAAATTGTCATCACTAACATTCATGAAAGATCATATTTTACACATTTATGATTAGCTTATAAGCTTACTACTAGTACGTTCCTCGTGCGATGCACGGACTGAGATATTAAATGAGTTATTTTTACACCATTGTCCATTTAAGTATAAAAAATAATAGGGTTATTATCTATTTTCTACCTATTTTAATCAACGTTAAGTTTAAAAAACAATAGGGTTATTATAAGATTTTTTTCAGATCTTTTAACCAGCGTTGTTTTTTTAGCCAGAACATTAAATATGAGCATGTTAGGGCTAATTTATAAAATAATTAATATATTATCTCACTAAAACATTTATACTAATAAAGAATTAATTTTAGCATATAAATTTTGTATCCCTTGATATAAGAGAAAGTAATAGTTTTACTTATTATTGTTCATTATATAATATTTAATTATTATTATATAATAAAAAAGAATACTGTTAAATAGTGTAGTAGAATTGTTATAAAATTATATGAATATTTTTTTACAATATGAATTTAGTATCTTTTTATGATTTGATAATATAACTATAATATATAATTCTTAATGATACAATCTGAAATCGGATTACAAAATTTCAATACATAAATAATAAAATTTTTGGTTAAAAAATAAGAAAAAAATTTCAATTTCAATCTACAAAAAGTTTAAACGATTTTATGAGATTTTTTTGACTAAACGGATTGTATGGGATAAAACAAATAGAAGATAAAAAGGAAATTTCAAATATACAAAAAATGAAAGCCGATTTTGTGGGATTTTTTCGCAGGAAAACCGATTGTATGAGAATAGTAATAGCATTAATTGAATCGCATAGCATTAATTTCAATATAAAATAATTAAATAAAATACATGCTGGAAATAGTAATAGCATTAATTGCAGTTGACTTTTCTGGATACTATTTGTACTAAATAAGATCCCTTTTTATATAAGTATAGATATTCGAATAGACTTGGTTTAATAGGGTCGGTTTTTTAAAAAGTTCGAACTTATCTCATAGATTTTTGAGTAGCTTTTCAAACAAGTCAATTGAATTTTTTATTTTAATTAGTTTATCAGTTAGTTTCACTAAACAACTTTATCATATAAGTTAGAGCCATAAGTCAAAAGTTATCAGCTATAATCTCGAAATTCACTTCTATGCTTGACAAAACTAGCTGATAAGCTAGCTTATAGCTTATTAGTAATTTTCGAGCTTATGGCCAGTGTTTTAAATACCGTGCCGATGGTCATACCAGTCTAGCCACCAGTACGCGGTATTACCAGTCGAACCGGTAATATCGGTGGTATTACCGAACTAGCAAATATAATGATATATATAAATATAGATAAAAATATATAATACTAAATGCATAAAAGTAAAAAAACAAATGACCATAATAATTAATTCAACTTCTCAATGAGATAAAAATTAAACATTTTAAACCAATTTAAATTTTACATTTTTAAATTATTTTTTTTTTATTTTTTTTATTGGCTGGTATTTTGGACCGGTATTTACGGTATGATTCCGGTACAAATCGGTATAACCGTAAATTCGGTATTTTGTGTGCAATTGTACCGTACCAATGACCGGTATCCGATATTACCGGTACGGTATTTAAAACATGGCTTATAGCTTATAACTTATTTATAGTTGAAAAACAATCTTTATATGATAAAAGTATTTGACAAAATTAGTTGATAAACTAGTTAAAATAAAAATTTCAACGACCTTATTTGAAAAACTACTTAAAGAAGCTTATTCGAAAAGCTACCTAAAGAAGCTTATCAAATAAGCTCGAGCTTTTTAAAAAAGCTCGTCCTACCAAACAGAATTTATTTAAATACAAGGAGCATATAAACTATTAAATAAGTTATAAGGTAGCTTATTATCTACTAAAAATAACTTATTAGTTATAAACATATAATAAAACAAACAACTTACAAAGCCTTTCAATGAAGAAAATATTTGACGCACTTAAAAAATCTTTAATGAGATTGTCATGCTTTTCACAAAATCTCAAAAAGATTTGCCATACAATTAATACTACTATTGATTGATACAATTTAATAAAAGAAAATGAATAAAAATAACTAATGGCCCATACAATTTATATGAACAAATTTCTCAAGATTATAATTAATATAAATAAAAATCAAATTAAAAATTAAATACTAGAAATTTAATAAAAAAATTGATACTAATTGTAATAGTTACTATTATCATCTTAGACATTTTCCCGCGCCCAATGATGCACCTCAATATCATCCGTCGGATCTTGCACGATCGGCCTCGATTGAATTACCCGTCACATCACGCGGGGCCCGCAATTTGAATTTTTTATATTCCTTTTAAAACCTTTTTATATAGCACTCATCGGGAGCAGGAAAAAATGAATAAATTCGAGCAACAGCGAAAAATAAATGCCACACACCTACTAAGTCTACTACTGTGTGTCCTCCAAAGAATTAAAAAAAAAATCGAAAATAAAAAAAAATGGATCAAAACAATATCTCCGGCTACCGCCACCGCCGCCCGCCGTCCTCCGACAGACTCTTCACCGTGTTTTCCCCTCCCTCCGCCGTCTCGTCGATGCCCCCACCCGACGCCGGGGACGAGCTCAGCGAGATCGATGTCTTCTACACCAGCGACGGGCCGGAGCCGCCGCGTTCCCCCGCCGTCGTCCGCCGCTGCCGCCGCGCATTCGCCTCGCCGGAGAAGTTCGGCATCCTCGCCGCGCTGCCGGAGGATGGCCGGATCCCGGAAGCCACCGTGCAGAAACCGTTACTACCCTCCCAGCCGGCGCCGCTGGCTCGCGACGTGCCGTCGATCCCGAAGCCCCACCCGTTATCGGAGGCGAGCAGGTACTCGCAGTCGGCGCCGATACGGATCCCGATGATGGCGAGGAAGGCGAGAGACTGGGAGGCGGACGCCGGGGAGGAGGACGGCGGCGACGAGGAGGTGCTGCCGCCGCACGAGATCGTGGCGCGTGGGTCGATGAGGAGTCAAACGACGACGTTTTCGGTGCTGGAGGGCGTGGGGAGGACGCTCAAGGGGAGAGATCTCAGGCGCGTGCGGAATGCGGTTTGGCGCCAAACAGGGTTTCTGGATTAGTGTTTTAATCAATTGGTAATTATTTATTTATTTTAGTTTAACTTGATCATCACTTTATTTACCTATTTTTCCTTTTGTTTAATTTTTGAGAAATTGAACCTTGTTAACCTAGTATACAATTACGGTCACAAGACAAGTGAATTTTCTTAATGAGCAATACTATATATACATAATAATATACATAGAGGTGTAAATAACAGTCACATTAAGTGAGTCATACTAAAAATAAAAAATCAGGCCGACTTTTGTACACATCTATATATATTTTTTATGTACTTATAACATTTTTTTACAATATAATTGTACATTAGGTTGATTATGTATTATTTTTCTTAATTTTTTTTTCTCCAAACCCTTATCTGTAATTTAAAGCATCAGATTGATTCTATAATCTGAGTTAATTTATTGTGAAGTGCAAAATTCAGCTCACAGGTAGCTAAGCTAACTAAATGAATCGATAGATAAGTTCAATACAACTTTTTTACCAATACCAATATTAGCAAATCGAGTTTCAAGCCTTAAGAAGTCATTTTGAAGCCTTAACGAGCCAAACTACTAAGATTACATAAAAATTTCTACTATTGGACTTTCACAATCCGACTTATTAACTATACTATACAAGCCTTAAAGGAGCTCAATCTTTTGTAATTTATCAAACAACGGGAGCAAACTCAGAGACTAACAAATCAAGTCAAGCCCATGAATGAAATGTTTTTATTAACAATTCTACCCACGTCTGATCAAATTAATTGGATAAAAGATATTCTACAGTTGGATATTAATAATAATTAGGATATGGTTTACGTATATGCAGAATTCATGTCAATTTAAGTAAATTTCAATCTGTATTTAAATCAAGATTTAACAGTGATGTCATGTTCAATTATCTATATATATATAATAAGAATTAATATTTTTAAAAAATAGTAAGCAAAAAAATAGGGATATTAATTGCATTCTATTTTTGGTATGTTTTTTTAATTTTTTTAATAAAAAATCAAGTAGCATTTAATGTTAGCACAAATCATGAGATTTGTTATATAGATGCATATTTGAATTTCAAACTTCAAACAAAACATGCCTAAATGTATTTTGAATTTTTTAGGGAAAAAATTTAACAAACACGTTAAAGATGTCATACAATACATATATTTATATATATTATCTTAATATATAAGTTAATTAGTTTCATATCTAAACAATATATATTTAAACAATATATAAACAAATATAATAATTTATCGTACAATACAGACAAATATATAAACAATATATTTATATACAAATATAATAAACAATACAAACAAATATACAAAAAATATATAAACAAATATAAGAACTTGTCACGTGTATATTTCGTACAATACATATATTTGTATATATTATCTTAACATATAAGTTAATTAGTTTCATATCTAAACAATATATATTTTAGGAACTTAAAGATTCATAATATTACTGACGTCATGTATATTTATAATATATTGTCACGTACATTTTATTACAATTGGTAACTTTTTAAAAATTATTTGAATAACTGGAGGTTGATTTGTAATTTGAATTTCAAATTCATTCAAACATTTAAAGGAAAAAAATCATAAGCAGATTTTTTTTAATACATTTTATTTTATCTCAACTTACATATAATCACGTTCCTACCTAACATTAAATTTGCTTATATCTTTTTAAATTAGTTACATCACTAAATAATATTAATATACATTACATATTTATCATTATATAACAAATATATTACTTCTACAAGTGTTATAAATAATAATGACATTATATGATAATAGATTTTTTGATAGATTAATAATTGAGTATTATGACGAACCAAAATATGTAAAATTATTATTATTTTGTAATAAAAAATAAATATATATGTTAAAATATTATTTATAATAATATATTGGTTCATCATGCTATTACAATAAATTTTATAATAAAATAATATGAGTATTATACGAGGAACAAGATTACGTAAAATTGTTATTTTTCTTATACCAAGGAATAAATATATATAATGAAATTAAATTTTCATTATTATAAACATGTGAGCGAGATAATCTATTAATTAATTTACGGTCTAGCGCTACCACTACCAGGCTCAGGTTTAATGTCTCGACAAAAAAGATGACGTTGATGAAAGAGGTAAAAAAATAGATGATCAAACTCTATTACTTTTTTAGGCCTTAACTGACAAGCCCTATTGTCCACTCATTTAATATCTCCCGTGAATCACACGAGCTACTTAACAGACAAACTCTGTGGAAATGACTCATTTAATATTTATGTCCCGTACATCGCACGGGCTATGTACTAGTTAATGCGAAAGACACATTCATTGGTGATTGGGCATGGCCTGCTGTGTTGATGATATTAAGTGAGGAGAAATATGTGGCCCATTATATCTATTATTATCTGAACACAAGCCCATAAACGAATTTATTGTGAAATATTTATCTTAGCACAATTTGGGGAAATTTTCTAATTCTGAGAAAAGATTGACGATGATAAAAATTAAAATAAACGGCAAGTACGGTCTAAAACAACGAGCTCAAGTAATACATGGCAAATAGAGGTGTAAAAGAGTAGAATTCGAGCTTGAGCTCAAACCTTTGACGAGCCGAAACCGTTAAATAAACAAACCATTCTTCGAGCTCGACCTTAACTCGTCTATCAATACTAAAAGGTCGAGCTTGAGTCTTACCGCCACAAATTTGAATCTCAACAAGCCAAATTATTAGAAATTATATATAAAAATATTTATTTTCGAATTTTAACAAGTCGAACCAGCTCGAACCTAGCAAGTCAGAAAATCAATAAGCATTAGTTGTTGGGAAATATTTTAATTTCCTATATATAGACAAATTATGAGAAACATATTATATACAATTGCATTAGCTATTTAATTAATTAAAGGATTCAATTAAGCGATACCAAATTGCATGTAATGATCATATGGGTTGCTTTGTTGATCAGTATGATTACTGTGCAAGTGTATGCTTGTTTGCCCGAACCGTAATGTTGACTGCAGCTTAAAGATGCCAATTTGGCCTTGGGTTGTAGGCCAATGTACTTGTACAGATTTATGTATTAATTGGTTAATTAATCACTCTGAATCTACAGTGCGTTTTGCAAAAGTACATAACATTATTTGCTTTTTAAAGTCCTAAATTTTTGTTTGAAAATCATGATGAATTACATTCATGGTTTGGGATTCGATTTCATTTTTGCGTCATAATAGTTATTTTGGAATATTTGGAAAATCTTTTCAACTTGTGACAATAGGTGCACTAATATGTCTTAATTCATATTTTCATATTAAGCATAAGGATCAGCCGCGGATGCAAGATTATTTTTCAGCCAGGACAAATGTAATAGAAAACAAAGATCACTTACATTAGATCTAGAATTATTTGCCGAGTTATTGAAAGATTTTTAAATACTTTAAAGAGAAAAAAAAATAAATAGCAAAAATTAACTAAATTTTCAATATAATTTTTAAATTAAAAATTAATCATTAATATGAGAAAAAAATATACATTTATTAGGCGACACGTGGCTCAGGAGAATAAAGACATGTGTACTCCGAAGATCGTTATTGTCTAAGGTCAAGGCTGAAGCCCAACCTCAAGATAGGCCTAAGGACCCGAGGAGTCTCACCTTAGGCCCAAACGCCTGAGAAGTCTCACTTTAGGCCCAATGTCTAACTATGGCCCAACTAGTGGACCATAATCCACTAAGTCAATAGGCTGGGAAGTCCTCCGTCTGCATAGGGATGACCTAGGTCATCCTACCTCTATAAAAGGATGGCCTAGGTCAAGGTAAAGGATATAGTCTCTTCTCTACGCATTTTACAGCCACCATCTGAAAAACCTAACACCAACTCTAACTTAGTCATCGGAGGATCTACCCCTGGGGACAACTCTGGGGTTCTATTTTGCAGGCGTCGGAGTAACGGAGACGCACCAAGGAGGACATCGGATCATACATCATCGCCACGTGTCCTCTGACTAACGTCAGGTATTTCTTGTATCATCAATTGGCGCCGTCTGTGGGACCGACGACTTAGGAAGAGGATTCATGGCGATACGGAAGAGAGGTGAAACCAGTCGAGGGACGCGAGGCGTTTCACGACATGATCAACCCCAAGAAAGCCAATCAAACTCTGAGGCTAACCCTAGCTAAGGCCAAAGTTCACAAGGTCCGACGGCCTCGGAGACAGAGGCCGAATGACTGCAGAGGGTCGAAGAAGAACTCCTTGAACTGAAGACCCTGATGAAGGGTATGATGGAAAAAGAAGCATCCCGACGTCAAAAGAATCGAGAAACTAGCAATGACGAAGGTTCTAGAGCCCCCAATGATGAAACCGAGGTCAGATCCAAAAGAGACCTCGAGAGAGGAAATTTCACACATGAGGATGGAGACATTAAGCAAAAGCTTGAGGAGATGAATGAAAGCTCGGAGTGGTGTGGAAAGAGGTCAGAAAGTCGACGTCGGTTATTTTCTCACCCACCGAGTCCCCTTTTGTTGATAGCATCATGAAAGAGGAAATCCCCTCTAGCTTCAAGATGCCTCAGATGGAGAATTACGATGGAACATCGGACCCCCGTGACCACCTTGAGAATTTCCAAGCTCTCATGATGCTTCATGGGGAGACCGACGCCATCAAATGTCGAGCGTTCTCGGCCACGCTAAGAAAAAGTGTCAGGGTTTGGTTCTCTTCGCTGCCAGCGGCCTCTATCTATACTTTCAAACAATTGGCACAAGAGTTCCTCAACCACTTTGTTAGCAGCAAACGGTACAAGAAAGCGTCAGCCCATCTTATGGGCATTCGTCAGAGGTCGAATGAGGGAGTTTATCCAACGCTTCAATGGAGAGGCACTAGAGATTGAGGACTTGGACCAGTCTGTGGCCTTAGCCGCACTCATGAATGGGGTTCGAAAGTCTTCAAGGTTTGCTTTCTCTTTGGCAAAAAGACCACCGCTATCCCTCCCTGAACTCTTCAGTAGGGCTGAAAAGTACATCAACGCTGAGGAGATGTCCAGAGCAGAGGATGAGCGTGAGACCTCTGACAGAAAGAGGATAAAGGACCCTGGTGACGATAATGGCGGAAAGAGGAAAAAAGTATGGGATAAGTTATCTGTCAAGACCAGCTCATCGAAGGATGGGTCCAACCACCCGAGGTTTGAAAGGTATACTCCTTTGCGTGCTACAAAGGATGAAATCTTGATGTATATTCAAGATAAGGACTATATCAGGTGCCCAACCAAGATGAGAACCCCAGCAAATAAAAGAAGTCGGGATAAGTATTGTCGTTTTTACAGAGACCACGGTCACGATACAGAGGACTACGAAAACTCGTGCTTCCGAACATTTCTCCAACTTGCCAGGTTCCTGCACTAACACGTGTGCAGGACTATCCCAAACTCGAAACTGTGAGAAACTGGGATTGCGCCCTTTCCACATCTCATAAGGGGTAGTGTCAATTGACTTCGATGGAACCATGTTCAGAATATACGATGCTGTTTCTAATGCCAAACCCCAGAACGAATCTGGTAACCTCGAATAACTCATCATAGACCTAACCATCTCCATAAGAGTCCTATTTCTTTGCTCTGCAACCCCGTTTTGCTGGGGCGTGCCGGGTGCAGTCAGTTGGGATTCAATCCCAGTTTCCGATAAGTATGTCCTGAAGTCTCCAAAGAGGTATTCGCCACCTCGATCAGAACGAAGTGACTTGATACATTTACCATGAAGCTTCTCCACAACTGCCCGATACACCTTGAATTTCTCAAAGCATTCGGACTTGCGGTGCAACAGATAAACGTACCCAAATCTCGAGTAATCATCTATGAAAGACACATAGTACTCGAAACCTCCTCTAGCCTGGATCGACATAGGACCACACTAATCAGAATGAATCAATCCTAGCACTTCTTGGCTCCTATACCCCTTTGTCGTAAATGGCCTCTTGGCCATCTTACCTTCCAGGCAGGATTCGCAAGTTGGATAGTGCTCTTCCAATGGACCGAGATGTCCACTGGCCACTAACTTTTGAATCCTCCTAAGGTTGATGTGCCCAAGTCTAAGGTGCCACAGATATGCTCGATTCATCTGCGAAGACTTCTTCCTCCTTTTAGATGTAGTTATGACATTATTCAATTCATTATATTGCACTGTGGGAGAGTTGGTTTGAGAACATACAAATTGCCAACTAATGAACCACAACATATGAAACGATTTCCAAAACGAATAATAACCATGTCATCAAACGAAACTGAAAAACCATCCATAACGAGTTTAGAAACTGAAACAAGGTTCTTTCTAAAGCTAGGAACATAAAGACAATTTCTCAAAACCAAACTACTAGTATCAAACGATAAAGTAACGTCTCCCACTGCAACAGCCGCCACTTTCGTAGCATTGCCCATGTAGACGGTGATCTCTCTCTCCCTAAGTCGCTTGCTTTCCTGGAACCCCTGCAAAGAATTGCAGACATGATCAGTGGCTCCAGTATCTACACACCAGATTCTGGTAGATACAACCGCTAAACATGTTTCTACGACATTAACGAGAGAGTTACCTTTCTTGAGGAGAGAGCAATCGACCTTCCAGTGTCCTGACTTGTTGCACTTGCGGCATCTTCCTTTCGATTTCTTTGCCACAGCCTGAGGGGGCCGGTCGTTGGTAAACCGGAGCCGGAGCATCATGTGTCTTCGCCTTTCCTGCAGACTTCTTTCTCTTCCTGCACTTGTGAGGCCTGGAAGGTCCAGCCTGCTCGGCGACTAGCACCTGAGGTGCTGAGTGAATAAGGCCTCCGCCGACTGTAGCTCTGCAAGCAGTTCTGGAAGAGCCATATGCATCTTGTGCATGTTGTAGTTCAACCGGAACTGATCAAAACTCTTCGGCAGAGATTGGAGCATAATATCAACCTGGGTTTCCCCGTCAATGTAACCTCCCATAACCTCAAGCTCATTGAGCTGCGCCATAACCCTGAGGGCATTCTCCCTTACGGGTGTGCCCTCGGCCATACGCGTACTCATCAGAGCACTCAAAGCCTCTTACCTAGCAGCCCTAGACTGATGTCCAAACAGATCCCTGAGATTGAGAAGTATATCTGCTGCAGTGTCCTTAGACTGATGCTGATGTTGAAGAACATTCGACATAGAAGCCAGAATGTAACACTTCGCCATCTCATCAGCCTTTTTCCACCGAGCATACTCCTCTTTCTCCTGCTCAGGAGCATCAGCCGCCGGCACCGCCGGGCAAGCATCAGTGATAGCAAATTTATAACCCTCAGCAGTCAACACTATGCCTAAGTTCCTCTTCCAATCAATGTAATTAGGACCAGTAAGCTGATTTTCTTTTAGAATGACTGACAACGGATTGAACGACATGATGAATATCCTGAGAATCATGCACATAAATTTTACAGATTAAACACTTTTGAATTTAATTGTTAATATTGATATCCTCAAAACAACATTAACTTTAAATCCACCGACATCTATTACACCTTGTGAGAATGCATGCTACGAGGGTCGCTCTACAAACTCGCATTTTGAAAGAGAAGGGCTTTTCTAAGGCCCATTAATTTCCATAAGTCAAAACCAAATTCATGACGAACGAAATTAATAGTCGGTCTCCATTTGGCCATGCAATAGAATTCAGGGACCCCGATGGGGGTTAATAAATTTAATCGCATTCTAAGTGAATCCCATTTCTCGGTCCTAAGGTCGTCAAATTTGATTATACGTCATCCGAGGGGAAACCCGTACGCTCTCATAAGATTTCCTCTAACCGTCTACTTTTAGAAATTTGTCCTGGTAATTTTCTACAATTAATTTTAGCAATGTCACCCGAGGGGGAGCCCATAACCGCAATTAATTGATTTACCGACAAATTAAAAAAGGAGGCCTTAGGAATTTTACAATTAACTTTAATTTAAAATCCCTTCTCAAACTTAGTATTATATTAATGAGAATTTTGAACTATTTATACAATTTCAAATTAATCTATGTTAATGCAATAATTAATAAACATGCATATTAATTCATACAATTCTAAAGTAATCTATGTTAATGCAATAATTAATTAACATGTTCAATAATTTATGCAATTCTAAATTAATCTATGCCAGTGCAATAATTAATTAACATGCATAATTTATTGACACAATTCTAAATTAATCCTATGCATTACATAATTAATTAACATGTATAATTAATCTTGCAATACTAAATTAATCCCATGCAAGAACATAATTAATTAACATGCATAAATAATAATTTAATGGCATAATAAATTTAATTAAATAAATAAATAAATCCACTATTACGGCCATTAAATATTGAGTCTCCTTAAACAAGGAAATTGTGACAGTTCTTTTCCTGTTCAACTGGAACTCCTTTAAGCAGTAGAATTGGTTGATCTTGTACTGCTTGGACATCAAGACAAAACCTCTCCACCTTCCTGCAAGCCGCCGCCGACCGCCGGTGGTCGGAAAACCGTTTTTTTTTTTTTTGTTTTTTGTTTTTATTCTTCGAGGCTCGTTGATCTCTTGTGATCTTCCGGTCATCAACACACGATCACAACACGAAAAATATAATTTACAAAATTACATAATTCGATCCTAGATCCAACAAATGGATGTACATGTTTTCTAAACAAATAATTAAATCTATCCGGTCAACCCCCGGACGAATAATTATTACAAACATTCATCCATAAATTTTTCGACATGCCCGAGGCTTTAAAAACAAATTTAAAACCATACATCACATTCAACAATATTCATCAAACACATAATCGGCCATAATAGTGGATTAACTATTTATCGTGCAAAACCGAGTTATGCAAATATAATCCAATATATGGCTGCGTTTGAACACATCTTGTCAAATAAAGTCGTAAAAATTCGAACTTTGTACAAAACGAATTAACCAAGTGCTCTGATACCACTTGTTGGGATCTGTGAGGATCTCGTTATGTACAAGTCACGAATTCAATAGCAAATGTAAACTTATGCGCAGCGGATCTAAAGGTTTGACATAGAGAACTTACGGCTTAAAATTTATGTAGATCTGGTTGACCACGAACGGTTGACCGCAAATCACGCTTGGGTCGCACGAACAAGATCAGATCAAAACCGGATCAAACGGATGCAAACGGATCAAAAAGAAACTTTGCAGCCTGGGAGCTTCCGGCGGCGCGTGAGGGCGTGTGCGGCGTCGGATTCCGGCGATCTAGGCGTCGAGACAGTCGTCTGGGTATGCTATATGTCTCAATCGGACTTCCGGTTAGTTCTGTAGGTCAAAATATATTTCGTCTCGGTTTACCTACAGATCTTCTACTGTATTACTCAATACACCCTTCTTCTACTTGTACCAGTGGAGCAACAATAAGAAAATAAAGCTCGAATGAGATCTAGAGAGAGAGAGGCGTGGGGCGTGTCTCGTTAGAATGAGATTGGGATTCTCTTCTCATGAGCTTAATGATGTATATATAGAACTACAGTAGAGACCCTTAGGAGATTAGGAGAAGGGCTCCTTAATTAATTAGACTAACTGTGGGCCAAGCCCACTCCTCTAATTAATTAAATAATATTAATGGACTACCAACATTATATTATTGCACTCCCTTTTTCTAGCCAAAATTACATTTCAGACTCCAATAATAATTACTCGATTTACCTCCCCACGTTTAAGATATAATGTCCATTAATTAATTCGATTACTGACAATCAAGAATTAATTAATTAATTATTATTTCACTAAAGCTAGAGCTCGTCCATCACATTCTTATTATGCCAGAACTTAATCCACCTACAAGGTTTAGCATAACAATCCTTCATGAACTCACTCTGGGGACATCATCAAACTAACGCACATGGTGACCGTAAATATCCTAACAGCACATCCTATATATAATAATATTATCCAAAACAGTAGGAATATTAATCCAGCGAACTGAACATCGCTCATGTGAATCAAAGTAATATATATTATATATATCTGCCTTTTTAATATCTTACGGGTTAAAAGAACGCAGTAATTAACCGAGGCCTAGTTCATTTACGACGATCAGTATAAAATGAACTTCTTCTCTCTGGGATCCTGTTCAATACATAAATGTACTAGTGCAACTAATCAGTCAAGACAAACTGTACAGTTGACACTACAACCGTTCGGATGGAGTGTTCATGTCCATCTAGGTTGTGAACAACTATTCTTGTTCGTAAGTGACTGATAGAGTGATCTTCGGTTCGCCCGATGATGACCCACCCTATCTAAGTGCAAAACAACAGAGCGTAGAACTTGTTTAATCTAACATGATTCTCATTCATAAAGGGTAAATGTGTAATAACATGCAAAACCAAGCTTTCAGTATATAACACTAACAAGCCCACCATAAGAGGGTGAACCTAGTTGCACCTCAGTGAGGTTCCATTCCAAAACCAATTGGTAGTAGGATGAGTAGCCCACTAGGCTTATAAGTTAGACCTATTTTCGCTGTATAAACGATGTGGGACAACTCACAAGTGATATTCTAATACGCCCCATCACTTGTGAGTCCTTCATATGAAACTCAATCTCACAGAGCAGATCGGGTAACAGATACGTCATTGCAGGTCCCACGTAGGCCCCCCCTGATACCATGTAAGAATAGGGGGAAAACAGTTGCGGTGGTTTTGGGATGGAACCTTACTATGGTGCATCTAAGTTCACCCTGTTATGGTGCGTTTCCCGTGCATGGGACCAAAACCGACTCTTACAATTTTGAATTTCAATTAATTTTTTACATTCCATTTTATTTACTAAAAGTGAGATAAAGAATTTATATTTTACACATAAGTTGAATTAATGTATTTATAATTTGAAGTACATTTAATTTGAAATTCAATGACATTGATCACATCTATACTCAAGTGAGTTGAAGTTCAATGGCTGGTTGTGATGAAAGATGGATTTCTAACAATATTTCTATAGCTGATTTCGAGACTTGTAACCGGATATATCTGAGGGCAAAACTAATATAATTAAATAACATTTCATGTATGTAATATTGTTTATGATACATCTTTTATGGTCCCCAAAAGACAAAATATTCACAAGATTGAAACAAAAGTCAGTCAGTAAGGCCTGATCCTAGACAAACCTAACGGTTAAATAATTAAAATTCTTTCAATAAATAAATACTTTTAAATTTAAATATCATATTTTAAAATATAATATAAATAAAAATTAAAACATTTCATAATACAAAAATAAACTTGTCAAAGTCAATCACTTTCTTAAGAAGGCCGCCCACATGTAAATACAGCAAAATTACAAACCCAAGAACTGGACAGAAGCACGTTGAATATGGCCCACTATTTTAGGATGAAACATATTAAATTTGAATAATGGAAAAATAACAAGGGAAATTTTTATCTCTCCTACAAGATAAGGAGAATATTGCAACAATATCACCTCCATTAAATTAATTATATATTTACCTAAAAGATAAAATTAACTACATTGATGCCTAATTTAGTTACCATATCAATATAACTTCCTCTCCTTAACTTCTTCTCCTTCTTTTGTGCGCGTGATTTCCGTCCATTTGCTTAAAAANTTTTTCCAATGTATATTTTCAGTGTAAATTGAATATTTTCAGTGTATATTGAGTTTATATTCACTATATTTCAGTATATTTTCAGTATATGTTTGGTTTGAAATATCAAAAATTGAAACAACATAAACAGACTATATATCAAATAAATTGTAAATATACATCAAATAAAGATTGAAAAATAGTATATTTTCAGTGTATGTTCGATAAATGAAACAACATAAACTGACTATATATCAAATAAACTGTAAAATATACATCAAATAAACATTGAAAAAACAGTATATTTTACGTTCAACATCGGCCAGGATGCCGTGCTGGCCGCGGGATGTCTCGGGAGGACGCGAGTCATATACTGTACATATACTCCAATTCAAAATCATCCTCCGTAAAAGATATTCTTCTTCTCTCTCGCCGACTCCATGGAGAACGATTCTCGGATTGCCTACCTGGAGATGACGACCGCGGGGATGGCTCGGTAGATGGCGGCGTGCACGTTCTCGAGGACGGCGACGATGAGGGCTCGTTGCACGTTTTGTGGCTAGGAGGGCTCGCGCTCATAAAGAGGGCTTGCAAAAATTCACCTTTGGATGAAGATGAGAAAATTTAAAAAAGATGAGAACAATTCAGAAATTAATAAATAAGAGGGACGAATTTCACCTTTGGATGAAGATGAGAAAAATTCAGAAAGATGTTCATCGTTGTTTTCCGATAGAGAAGGGCTTTTTAATCGATCTCTAACTTGGAGAGGAATCAATTTAGAAGATACAGAGCTTGCTTGGACAGGAATTAATATAATTTAAAATTTGCAAATAATAATAATACTAATAATTTAAATGGGTTTGGCCTTTTATGTGAATTAAGTTCCCATTCTTAAATGACATTGGTGACAAATGATGAATATGAGTTAGGTGTGAATGTGTGACTAAGGTACCGTGTGAATGTGTGCCATTGGTCCGAATTAATTGCAGCAGTTACATTTTAGGTATAATTGTAATATTTTTTCTTGGTTTTGTAATTTTATAAATAAGTATATAAGGAATCTATAAGTGTAATATAAATCATATCACATAGTAAGGAGTGCAAATTCCTCAAATAACAAAGTGCAAAGCCCAACAAGGGATCACCTCTATCAACTCATACTCGTATAATTGCTCTATCAAATTAGTTATAAGAAATATTGTAGATAATACATGTTATTTGATAAAATTTTAGATATAATTATCCTTAAAAGCATTATTCCAATTTGACTAAGTTATTGATATTTCTAGCATTTATTTTCTACATTAATTTTGGTGTAGATTATTATTATTATTATTATTATTATTATTATTATTATTATTATTATTATTACTAGCATAGGTATGTTAGAGAATAAGTTAGGAATTAAATATACTATAAGAGATCTTGTTTTGTTGGACAAGTTAGGAATAAGGTTTAGGAGCCTTATTTAAATGACTCCCTATCTATTGTTTTAGGTGGTTGATTATTGAATGAAAATAAAGTTGTGAGTTTTATCGAGAGATCTCATTTATCTTTCTCACTCGTATGTTTCCCTACATCAAATTTTTTCTACGATAATTTTTATTAACTAAAATGAAAAATATTATGTTACGCATATAAAATTAAAATTATGCGATTAATTTTATTTGCATGACAAAATAATGAATCAGAGATAGATAAGAGTTATAAATGAACGGACATAAGTGAATGTAAGTGTGACACTTTTTTACTACGATTTTCTAATTACTCAACAATTGCCACTTAAATCTACACTAACTTAGGCATTAGATGGTTTATCGTTCGAAACAACCTTGATGCTCCTTTTAGCATGAGTTTACAAAATCTGTTCTAAAGATAACATTAGAGTTATTCATCGTCACTAACTGTACTCGAGAGCCATGTAATAATTGTAGTATCAACTTCTAATTCATAACTTTTAATTAGTAACAAACAAGTGAGATATTTCCATGATGCATGGAGGATAGGAATGAATTAATAATTGAACATTAATTTGTAGCCACTCCTTTCCAAATTGTACATTTTTTGTCCCTTACACATAAGTTAAGATTTCAAAGACTTCAATGACTTTTAGTCCCTATATTTCAAAAATTCCCTCCATTTTCTTGGATATTTCGTTGCTGCAAATTCGCATCAAATGACAGCCATATGAAACCTAGTTGCTGACGTGTGATCACAACGTAATAAACATTTAGTAATAATAAAGCACAATATTTCATAGAGTGTTGTTATTCACCGTCCTCTATTACTAGTTACCTCCTAAAGGTAATTTTGCATTTTCAGTTTTTAAAAAGAAAACTCTCTCTATCTCTCTCTACACTCTCTCTCGTAAAAATTCCGAAAAAATGTCAGGACAACCCTCACGCACATGCAAGGGACTTATGATTCGATGGATATGGTTTTTCTCTTATTTTTTTTTTTTACGTTTTAAATAATTTTTTTTAAAAATTCTCTAGTCCGGGGGGCGATTCCGGCCGGAGTTGATGTAGCCGGCCGCCGATCGCGGCCATATAGGAAAGGGCCGGCCGCTTTCTGCCAAAATGGCGCAGCCGCCAAGGCCCGTCGTCCAAACCAACGGCCGCCGTACAATGTTGCTCGAGTAGAAAAATGCATTTCTCGGGGTGGCNTATAATTAATATTATATATATTAGTGCAATTATAATTAATAGTCTAATATAATTTGAAAAAATTGTATAAGTTATTAATTAATTAGTTTGTATAATTATGTAATAAAAAAGTATAATTATATTAATGATGTATTTACGAATAATTACTAAATTAGCTTTTAATACTTTTTAGAAAAATAAATACTTGTGATAATTAACAATGTATTTGATGGAATAATATAAATTATTATTATGAGGAGTTTTGATTAGTTTGCGTAAATATTATTAACAATGTTCGTAATTATCTGATAATGATTAATAAAATAAATAATTATCTAATCAACACCAAAAGAGACGAGAAAATACAGCAAAATATAAAAACACACAACGAACGCAAAAATATACAAAACACAATAAAATAGACCGGTCGACACTAAAATGATCTAAAAATACTCGACGAAGGCACATAAAACAAATAAAATATATGACAAAAAACATAACAAACACTCGAAACAACTTTGAATGTGCAGGAGGCTCTCTCCAGGAAACACGAGCAGGATCGGGCTGGATATGAAGTAGAGTTGGCGGCATTGAAGAGAAAAAAATGAGAGCTGCAGGGAAAGGTGCCCGATGGTGATTTTGGATGGCGATGCCGAGCTCGAGGGGGAAGTGAACGATATAATCGGTCAAGCAACAACCGACCGATGTTGTCTTAAAACAATATTTATTACCCGGGCCATTTTGCGATGTTGGATTATGTTATGATCTGAACAATTTTATATTCATGTATGCTTGTTTTGTGTTTGTTTGCTTTTGTAGGGTGTTTTTTTGAGCTAAGTACTTTGGGGTCTTTTGTTATTTTCCAATTATGAATGGATGTTTTGTGTTTGAGCGGTCCTACTTTATCTATGTTTCTTTCAATTTTAGATTAGAGCTCATGATTTATGTATGTTAGAGGGTATTAGTGGGCTTGTGTTGCCTTCCCGAACTACTTCAGAGTTCGGAATACTTCTTTGTACCGAAAAGTACTTAATCGGGCTCGTGGCCTTCCCGAACTTCTTTTGAGTTCGATTTCTCTGTACTGAAAAGTACTTAATTAGACTCGTGGCCTTCCCGAACTTCTTTTGAGTTCGGGTTATTTCTTTGTACTGAACAAGAAAAGCACTTAATCTGGCATTGGCCAATAGTACCTTTGTCTCAATATTTTCAAGGTTGGCCAATAGTACCTTTGTCTCAATATTTTATGGTCCAAGGCTTGATCTCTAGAGTACCTTCCACATATCCCCTCGTGTACTTTTTTCAGGATATACTCGGACTCATTTTCATTTTAATAGGGGAGCTGAGTATCCTCACTTATACAAAGTGTTGTCGACCAAAGTGAATCGAGCAACTCGGGTTCGTAAAGATTGGGCTTCCTTCAGATCTATTGGCAAGTTTTCTGTCTCTAGATTGACACTGATTGATTCTATCCAGCTTGGTTCACTGGCCTGCCTGCTTGGTTCGGTGTTCATCAACAGGTTCATCGAGACTGACTGTTGTTATTGTTGGTCAACCTGAACATATTCTACACTTTCCATAACTGATTTAGACACCATCGAGCTAACGTGTCTGCTTGAATATTGATCGATCTGGGTATATGTTCGATATGGGCCTGAAATGGCCCCATTTTCTTTTTGTCGAGGATAAGGTAAGGGGCCAACTTGGGCTATTTCACCTTGACTTTGCCCGTAATCTAATTAACCACCAACATTGAGTCTGAGTATATGTGTAGATGGGTCAAACCCATTGACTAGAATAATAGAGCTTCATACTCATCCTCGTTGTTCATGGTCGGGACTAGATATATGACCGAGTGACAAAATAACCTTTTCTGTGGATCGACTAGAATTACCCCTCTGCCTGCTTGGATAGTGGTGGAGGATCCATCTACGTACATCACCCAGATTTCATCATCTTGAATTTCCTCAACTCTTGGGGTGAATTAGGCTATAAAGTCTGACAACGTCTATCCTTTGATGGTTGTCCTGGGCTGATAGTGGATGTTGAATTGGCCGAGCTCGACAGCTCACTTAATCATCCTTCCCGATATATCAGGTCGGTGCAATATTTGCCTTAAAGGATATGCGGTTATGACCAAGGTTGTCAAAATCGGACCGGACCAGCCGATTCGACCGGTTCAACCAGGAATCGGCCATCACACCGGTCCGGTTTGGAGTATTGAGCCGCTGGGACCAAAAATCGGTCATGAACCGCTCAAACCGGTAAAACCGGCAAACCGGTAGCGGTTCAACCGGTTTGGCGGTTTTAAAATTTTTGGCGTTTTGTGTACAAATATATTTGTGTCTATTTAAAAGATAATAATGTGCTTATGGTGTAGTGGCATGGCATGTATAGTTAATGTGTTGGGTGCTATGTTCAATTCTGAACACCAGCATCTTTTTCATTCTCGACACCAACATCTTTTTGTTTCTCACTTTTGTAATATGAACTTTATAATTTTAATCAAAATCAAAGCTTAAAATTGATTTTTAATTTCTTATTATTTACATAATTAAAACTGAAATGAAAATTAAAATTAAAATTTGAATTAAAAATTAAAATACAAATTACTAACTTATGGTAAATTACAAATAGGATATTGATTATTGAACTCTTATTTAGAAAAATGTCATTATATGCTATAAAATTAATGATAAAAATATATACATTTATATAATATATATATAAAATAAATAAATAAATCATATATTAATTAAATTGATTCGACCGGTTCGAACACTGGTCCGACCAGTGAACCATTGAACCGGTAGCTTCACCGGTTCGGTTTTGACAACCTTGGTTATGACGGTTATGGTATATTCAAGAAGCTAAGGTCGTATTTTGCGCCGGTGTCATCAAGACAAATGCCAATTTTTTCACAAAATTTAGGGGATATCGCAGCTCGACATCATGAAGGGGCTTTCTTACATAGTAGATCTGATGTTGTTACGAGTTGTCTTCACATATTAAGGCCGCGCTTATAGCCGAGCTCGTGGCTCTGAGGTATAGGTGCAACATCTATCCCGAAATTAGCTTATGTAAGACTGGCGGTCGGGTCATGGCTTGTTTTAGTCTCTCAAGGGTCTGTTGACACTCAGACGTCCACTCGAACTTCTTTCCCTTTCTGATGGCACCGAAGAAAGGCTTACACCGATCTGTGGATTTTGAAATAAATCGGCTAAGGGCTGCCAGTCACCCTATTAGGTTTTGGAGGCCTTTTATTGAGATCGAAGGTCTTAAATCTAGGATAGCTTTTATTATTGAGGGGATTGGCCTCTATCCCTCTTTTGCTGACTAAATAGCCTAGAAATTTACTCGAACCGACCCTAAAAGTACATTTTTTTTTGAATTTAAGACCATAGAGTAATCATGTAAAATCTAAAACATTTCGATAAGGTGATTCACGCGATCATTTTCATACAAAGATTTCACCAACATATCATCAGCATATACTTCTATAGTTTCATCTATCATACTAGCGACATCTTGTTGACTAGCCTTTGGTATGTTGCTCCGTTATTCTTAAGCCGAAAGACATCATTTTGTAACAATATAGCCCTTTTGTCGAGTAGAAAGATGTGTGCTCCTCGTACTCTGGGTCCATCGGAATCTGGTTGTATCCCGAGTACGCGTCCATGAAGCTCATTAGCTCCTGGCCTGAAGTGGCGTCGACTATATAGTAGATGTGCGACAAGGGATAACTATCTTTCGGGCAGGATTTAGTGAGGTTGGAAAAGTCAATGCATAAGCGCCACGACCCGTTGTTTTTCTTTACAAGAACTGGGTTTGACACCCAAGTCAGGTAATGGGCCTCGTGGATAAATTGGTTGTCGACCAGTTTGATAACTTCTCTTTCCAACGCCTCTTGCCTATCGCGTCCAAGCTTTCTCCTCTTTTAGATAAATGGTTTGACAATTTTATTGATATGTAGTTTATGGCAAGCCATTTTCGAGTCAATGTCGACCATGCCCTCGTGAGCCCGCAGGAACACGTCGGCATTTTCTTTTATAAACTGGATCTGCTCTGATTGGATTGGCTCACCCAGATTTCTGCCGATGCGAAGTTGCTTTTGGCAAATCGACTTGTCAACAAAAATGATCACTACCTCTTCCATAGGCTCGGCCCGCTCACCTCATTTCTTCTCTTTGAATTGTTCACGTGTGTCGAGCTCGTCTTTTTCTCTCATGTGCTCTTTGCCCGGCCTTCTCGGGTCAATGGTTAACTCCTCTTTCGGTCGGTTGTTATCGGGGCCAGAGCTAACGAGCATCGACAGACATAAAACTGCTTGACCCTTCTCAATGGGGTCGGTAATAGGAATTTTCTGCATCGTCTGCATGGGTGATGGTAACTCGGGTAACTTTGGTTCACATTCTTCCATTAGTTTAGGTTCTTCAACATTTTATGTCGCATATATCTCTAATGAAGGAACTGCCAGGATGCATTTACGGGCTTCCCTTTGCTGCTCGGAGTAGTGAAAAATGGACATTGCTGCTCGGACACTGGACACATCATTATACTCTATCTTTTTTTTTTCTTTTTTTTTTATGATCTTGAACGTCTTTAAGATGGTTTTTGAGGTTGGGCCTTCCCCTCCAAATCGTATGGGTAAAGTGATCTCTCCTCTGGGGATGGTAACTCGACCATCGAATGGTTGGTTCTTGTCGGTACAAGATTAGATCTCTTTGGGATAAATCCCCATCTTCTTGAATGTGCTTAAGTACAACCCGCCCACTAAGATCTTGTGCACTTGTATGTGGCAGATCAGTGCCATCAGTACCAGGGCACCCAGTGCAGGTGGTCAAATAGCTCAACGTCCTTTTGGGAGAAGGTAACCAAACATGTTCAACTCCTGGTGGTTGGTTTGGGGCCCGAGCATTTAATTTGTTGTCCTGCATTATACGTCTTCCTAGCGTAAGCCTTTGTTTGCCTCTTGGAAACATTCGGTCCTCCCCGATTGGTGTTGATGAGTTGTTTGTGCAATGTCCTCCGAGTTGGTAATTGGTCTGCTCGGGATTCCTCTTGAGATGGGCTCCGACCACATTTCTTAGATAGAGAGAAGCTCACCCCTTCTTGTAGGCCCCAAGAGAAAGTCAGGATCTCAGGTGGGGGTGTCCCCAGCCTCTTCAAGTTGATCTCGGTACCTTCAGGCTCTACGCCCGCAAAAATGGACATTATATATCGTCACTCGGGTCCTCTTCTATCCAGCCTCTCTTTCTTCCTTTGGGATTATTGGTGAACTTTTTCCCCTGCGGATCTCCAACTAGCTTGAGCAAAGCAAAAATTAGCCTGAAACATTGATCGGTGTTGCGTCAAATGGATTTGTGATATGCACAATATCTAGATTTGTGAAACTGGCTCTCATTAGCTTCAATTGGCTTGGGTTGGGGATAATTTCCTTGTTCATCAACTTCTCGTACACAACCACGACACCTGTGGAGTACACACTCCTGCAGTTCGTGTTCAGCTCCTCCTGGTATTACTTTATCTGGGCGAGTCGGGTGTCTTTCGATGGATCTCGACCTGCTTTTATCTCTTTGCCTTTTGCTGTTGTCCCTCCTGGTACCTCAAAGGTCGTTACTGGCATGGATTCTTTGGTTATGACGTGCTGCTAGGCTTGGGACATAAATTTTTGATAGGTGGTCGGTTTGTTCTCACACAATGACCATTTGAACATTGAGATTGACTTCAAACCCAAGTACGCCACACGACTCCATGTTCTGAACCAATTCATTTAAATGGTCGACATCATCCTTCAAGATCTCATTGGATCCTTGGACGATATTAGTGATGGATTCCATTGAGATCATACAGACCTGGGATCCGATGAAGTAAGATTGGAATACCGACTTCAATTGTTGCTACGTTGAGATGGAATGAAGGTATAGTGAATGGTACCATCTATGGACTACGGGCCACAGGGTCAATGAAAACATTCTGCATTTAAGGCATCCCCAGCCCCGTGCAGATCCATTCATGAAGTATACAGTCCGAGATGGGCGTCCAGATCCGAGCTGCCATCATAGAGCCCGATTTGGGGTATTTTGATTTCTTTTTCTTCAGTAATGGGCTACGTAGGACGTCGGATGATAGTGGTGAGGCCGTGTCCACAACACGGTCGGCAACGAATAACACATGAGACAAAGTATGCCCTTTCTTTATACTTCTACCGAGCTTCGAGCTCGAAAAATCTCTTCCTGAGGATTGCGACCTCCTCAAAATCACGTCTAATCGATCGATAGCTCAAGATTTTTTGCCTGAGGTCTTGCTCGGCCTCCTTCTTTCTCTGTTGAGTGAAGATCGACAGGTTGGGGGATTTCTCCTTGTGCTTGGTGGTTGATCTACTCTCCCATGTCTCTTCAGTATGAGCTTCCTTTTTTGTTGCAACATCTGGAGATTGGGTTACAACCCTAGACTAGGATAGTCTCTTATCTTTATCTCCGATGGGGTTAGCGTCCTTTTTCGTCGGGGTTTTGAGCAAGTCATTCAGCGGCGGTGGCACATGGGATACTGACGGCAGGATTCGAGTCACGAGGCTTGCCATGCCCTTGAGAAATTCTGGGTCTTGGAACATTGACGTGAAGTCAAAGGCGGGAGGCACCGTACGCGGCTGTTCCGTCGTCTGTGGTTGGGACTCGCCTTCATGGCTTGATGAGGACATTGTTTTTTGTGGATTTGTGGTGGTGTTACTAGTTAAAGTTACTCTAAAACAGATGATGGAGCCCTCCTTCTAGCGTCAATATGTTGTTATACGAAATTTGTAACAACGGTTTAGGAAAATTCTCTAAGTATGTTAAATAGTGAATGAGGTTGGATGACCTGTATTTTGTATTGTAAACAATTCAGTTTCTTTATAAAGCTTAGGAGTTATTCTAGAGAGAGAAAGAGAGAGAGAGAGAAGTCGAGCTCTTCGCGTCTTGCTTTATCACCAAGCTGCTTGCTTCGCCGATTTTCCTTCACGGTTATGGGCTGACCTTAAGGCGAGGAGCTTGGGTCCTTTGTGAACTTTCTTCAACGCTGAGCTCATTACCCGATCAATTTTATGGTCGTAGGCCGATCACGGGATGAAGAGGTCAACTGATCTTTTGCTTTAATCTTGATTTCAAGCTGAGCCGTTGCCTGTTTAGTCGCTGAGTAAGGCCGGTTTTTTCTGTGCGCTTTTACGTCGGATGGTCGTTTAATTCAACCACGTGTTAACTGATTAGAAGTCAAGAGTTCGAATGTCGACAAAGAAATTGTTGAAAATTCTTAACAAAAAAAGGAGAAAATGCTAAAAAAGAAAAAAAAATTTAAAAACTAGGAGTATGGATTTTTTAGTATTAAACAATTTTGCCAGAAAATTACACACACTATTTGTAAAAACTGCTAATCTTGATAGATTGTAAAATAAAAATACAATCCTACTGGTACAGTTACTAGCTAGTGAGCGTATAAATGTACGTATATAAACTATAAAGTACACCTTTAATATATGAATCTTTCATATGATAGTAAATTAACCAATAGACTGGAAAGAAAATAGACAAAGACATAATTAATTAATGTTAAACAGTTAGTCCAAATTAGGAACGAACCCTACCAGAAATTCTTCCTTCAAGTAGGGTAGGTTATGAGTGTGAGCAAGCACACAAATGCATGGCCCCATATACTTTTTTCCTTGTCTGACGATAATACCTTGGAAATTTCCTAGAAAACAATTTTAATTTATCAAAAAACAAAATTTTCCCCCTTATAAATACATGTAATAAGTTGTAGGCTCTTTGACCCAACTTACCAGGGCCGGCCCTGACATTTTTGGGGCCATGGAGAAAATTCGGTAATGGACACTTTCTTCAACACATACATTTAATTAAAGTGAAAAATAATAATAGACAAACACATAAAAAAAGAGTCTGGGAATCAAACAATGAAAATAAAACACCAAAATTATAAAATATAATCGAGAAATATAACCTGATTTATGCCTTGGATAATGATCTTCAAACCCAAAAAACCCTAATAATTGTAGTAGGTATCTCGGTTGGGTGTTTCACTTTCGCGAATAAATAGAAGAATCAATTGAAGACTGAAAAGAAAGGCTTAATCGTCGAAGTCGTTGCTTCAAATTGTTTATCGCTACACTCAAAAAAATTTCCGCCCGTTAGAAAGTACAACTTGGAAATAGATGTAAGGAAAAAGAAAAGCAAAGCACGGTGCTATAAAGATAGAGAGGAGTATAGTGCACAATGGTGTTTACGAGACGGAAATTATATTACTCTTCATTCCTAAGTATCCTTGTTGTCATCTTAGCCTACCACTTTTATATTTTTTTTTTCTTTACCTACCATCTTTATCTGAGCGTGGGAAGTTGTGTGGAAATGTTAGATGAGGAATATTGATGGAAACATTATTTTGATATTCTCTCCACTTGCCTTTCCCGTTGCTTCCAATTCCAAAAGAAAAAGTGACTTTGATTTTTTTTTTTTATTGCTTATGATTATTTCCTTATATGTGTTTGGGCTTGGGCCAATAAAAGCTAATTTTTTTGTGGGCTTTTTAATTGGTAGAAAAATTCACTAACAAAAATCCATACAGATATATATTATATATAATGTATATATAAATTTTGGGCCCCAAATATTTGTGGGCCCATGGCCAATGTCCACTTTAACATTAGTTAGGGCCGGCCCTGCAATTAACTTACCAAGTTACACAAATTCCTTTTTTCTATTAAAAAAATTAACTTCATTTCCTTGCAATTTACTATTATTAGTCAAATTAATTCAAGAGAAGAACTTCAAACTCTTTTCAAATTAAGTTTGGTTTTCCTTGCAAAGATAGTTTTTTTCTTTTTTTTTTTCTTTTCTTCTTTAGTACAAACATGAATGGTTTGCCTGTAGGTTTTAGGTTCTATCCCACTGAGGAAGAACTTGTTTCATTCTACCTACAAAATAAGCTCAAAGGTGAGAGAACGGACATCGAGAGGCTCATACCAGTCGTCGACATTTACGGCTATAATCCATGGGATCTTCCACGTAAATTCATATAAAATCCCCGTTTTTTTAATTTCTCGATATTTGTTATACTTTTGCTTGTGATCAGGTTATAAATGATGCTATGTATATATCTATATATATATCTAGGTTTTCATGCTACCTTTTTTATTTTTTGTTGATGTATATGCAATTGAAATGATACATTTTCACAAAACCCTATACTTTTTTAGAATATTGTAAACCATCTGAATTTTCCTTAGTTTATATATCTTAATTAGATTTTTGTTTATATATATGTTCCAATTTTTTTCCCCCAAACTTACAGTTTATTTTTTGCCCTAATTAACTTATATACTCACATAAGCCAAACATGATTGAACTTGTTCACTTTCCTTTTCCCTATATCATGAATAAATAGATCTAATTAATTGTTATATATACACCCTAGCTAGCATGTTATCTTATAAATTCTCAATTAAAAAAAAATGATTTATAGTCTAAAGTTCTATTGTTCATTTTTTCACATACTTTCACATCATATAATCAATTATGCAATATATATATATATATATATGCTCATAATATATAAAGTTCATATAATTTCATATTCCTCCTAACAATTTTCCTTTTTTTTCCTTGTTAATTATTATCAGAATTAGCTGGAGAAGAATGCCCTGCAGATTTAGAGCAGTGGTTTTTCTTCACACCTCGACAAGAAAGAGAAACACGTGGAGGCCGGCCAAATCGACTCACGGCAAAAGGCTACTGGAAAGCAACCGGTTCCCCTAATGATATTTATTCGTCTCAAAATAACCGAAGGATAGGAAGAAGAAAAACCATGGTTTTCTATGAGGGCCGAGCTCCAAACGGGAAAAAAACGGCTTGGAAAATGAACGAGTACAAATTGTTTGACTCGGGCCCTCTTGAATCGGGTTCATCATCTTCCTCAGCCAGTTCGAATCTACAGGTTAATTTAATTAATATTTAATCAATAACCTTGTTAATTTTCCAGTCAAAGTTAGATTTTCATGTTCTAACTTGTTTTGGCTAGACCTCTAATCTGAATTTAGCTGTTTTTAGTAAACTCTGTCGTTTCGAAAGAAAAAAAAAAAAAAAAAGCCTTTTTGTTGGTTTACACAATTGATGTCTTTAAAAAACTTATGGTCCTCTTTATTGGATGAATGACACGTGTCGTGTGACTAAACGCCCGAAGTTTTGAAACCCTAATTTTTGCATGTCTCACGTGAGGTTTTTCTGTAGCATCAATCATATATTATCTTCTTGCTATACTACTCTTTCTTTTTTATTGGACCACGTGTACAGATTCTATCTGCAAAAATGTGCAAATTAACAAGATTATTATTGAAAATTGCTTAATTTTGTGTTCTAAAAGTGATTGTTTTTATTTTTTTATTTTTTTATTTTTGCAGTTGAGAGATGAAATTAGTTTGTGTAGAATTTACAAGAGAACGAAGTGTTTGAGGGCGTTTGACAGGCGGCCGCCGGAGGCGGGCGGCGGGCGGCAGCTGGAAAATCATCCACGTCATCAGCTCGAAATTAATCCACGTCATCACGTGGTGCTTGATGAGATAGAAGTAAATAATAATACCAATTCATTATCGGGAGATGCTATCACGGGTATTATTAATCCTTCACAATCCCACACGGAAAGTGATAACAGCGCCTATTGGGATATGGCTGTTGATGATGATCAAGCGTTGCCCATTTGGGATTGGGATGAATTTAACTGCTTCGATTTGTGGAATTAATAAAATATCAATTATATATGTGATTCTGTTTTTATTTATATATATGTTTTCCAAGAAATGAGAAGGGATTTTCAGGAGAGTATGAATATTACATGATTTAGGTCTCATTATCTTGATGAACTGAAATTTTTATTTAGCGTGTGAAGAATATGGATCTATTGTGATGAATTGTTGTACTTGAAACTCGATTATATGTTTGTACCAATAATAGTTGAAGTAGTAATTGATGTTTATTTTATTTTATTTTATTTTATTTTTTTTATCTTCAATTTGATTTATTTTTCTTTAAGTTCATTCATTATTTCTTTTGTAATTTGATTTATTTATTGATGTTTGTACTGAAAGACGAGTTATTGGCTGAAATATTCGCTAATTATTACAACTAGTACGTACCCCGTGCGATACATGAGACAAATATATTAAATGAGTTATTTTCACAAACTCTGTCCGTTTAAATCTAAAAAGCAAAAGAATTATTATTTATTTTTCACCTTTTTTAATCAACGTTTAGTGTAAAAAACGATATGGTTTTAATATATTTTCTACCTGTGCTAATCAACGGTTTTTTTAGCCAGAACATTAAATATGAGCATGTTAGGGCTAACTTGTAAAATAATTAATATATTATCTCACGAACACATTTATAATAATATAAATTTGATTTTAGTATGTATATTTATTCCTTTATATAAGAAAAAATAACAGTTTTACTTATTATTGTTCGCCATATAATACTTAATTATTATTTTATTTAAACTTTGTTTTCATATAATGTCATTTTTATTTCTAAAAGTTATTGAAGTTGTACATCTTATTTTTCTTTATATTTTATGTAATGGAAAATATATAATGCACGTTAGTATTATTTATTTATGTAATCAATTTAAAATATGTAAATTGAGTTAAATTAAATAGTGTATAAATATTTTACAAAATATATACACATGTTTTATTTTTTTTAATTTAATTTTGTATACTAATTAAACAACTTTGATTTAGGAAATGCCAAAAACTCAATCCCTTCTATAATGAAAATTTTTCTAATTTTCCTTATAAGGATTTATAGTTTATATAGTATACTCATCAATGAAAATATATTTTACAATAATTTCATTATAGAAAGAAATCAAAATAAAAAAATGATAAAAAATAATCATGGTTGCCAATAATATACAAATGAATTCTAAAGAACATTTAATATATTTCAATTTTAGTTTTTGACCATTAGTAAAACTATTTAACGTATCTAGTCATTATCTCTTAAATGTTAAATTATATTAATTTGAAGAATAATTTATTTTTTATATATAACGAAATAAAACTTAAGAAAAAAATATATTAACAAAGTTTAATTCACCAACTTGATTTTGCCTGATTAATTGGAAGAAAAAATTCTACCTATCCTGTTACGATTTTTTTAAAAAAAAATTTGGATAAAAAGTTAATATTTGTGAAAAAAAATGTTCATATTATGGTTAGAATTTAAAATATGTTGTAATATTTATCATGACCAAAAATCAATCTTGTAATTTATTACAATGAATATCGATGAAATTATTGCAGATATTAATAAATTTATTTAAGGAAACAATATTTTTTATCATATTTGATTTGATCTTATTTCAAAAAGTGTATATAGAAGCAATTAATGCATATATTTAAAAAGTTTTCAAAAAAGGGTATGCATTAAATGCTCCTAAAATTTTTTACTACTATATTTAATAAATGGTTATTCTTATTATATATATATAGATAGAATATTAATGGGCAAATAATGCTACTATTAGTAGTTATTTTTGGCTCTACTTTTATTGCAAGTGGCAATACCTTCGTCCCTTATCTATATCTATATACCTATATATAAAGAGGTTGTTGGAAAAATACATTAATAGAAAGTTTGACCAAATAAATATAATGTTTGACTTACTATTAATGGAAAGTTAAAAATCTTTAATAACAAAATCTAAATCCTATTTTTTTTGGTAATAAATTTGGAGATTCTTATGGCAAAATTTGAATCCCATTTTTACCAAAATTTAAATCATATCTTTTTTGGTAACAAATTTGAAGATTCTTATGCAAAAAATGTGTCAATTATTTATGAAAACAATTCTAAATACAAATTAATTTAAAAACTGTGCAAATTAGATACAAATTTAGGAAGCAAATAGTTGTATAATTCTTAACCAATTCTTCCAATCTTATTGAATAATTTTTTCTTTCAAAAAAATTGTGTAAATTGGATAAATCCACGTTCAATTTTTATTTTAAAATAAAATTGATATTTGGACGGGATGTACATTCAAAATCGCGTCCACGTTTTTTGGTAATAAAAGCGGTTCATCATTGATATTTAAAGTCACCTTATCCAATTATTTAGGAAAAATTGTGTGCAACTTTTCAAAATTTAAATGCATCGATTTTTTTAGATTCTTATATTTTTTCTTAACCATGTTTTACTGAGATTTTGGTAAGTTCATATAATTTTTTTTTGGTTAAGTTCATATCATTTTGTTTATAAAAGAGACAGTTGCATAAATATTAATAATCTATTTTAATTTTTTATTAGAATTATTTTCAATTCAATTTGTTTGGTACAAAAATCGGTGCAATGTTAGAAAAATTCGGTTACATTTTCAGGAAAAATTGATGATTTTTTTATTTTGTTTAAAAAAAACTTCGGATCAATTTGTTTGATAAAAAAATCGGTTTATTGATAGAAAATTTAGTTTCATTTCCAGGAGTAACTAATGATTCTTTTTAAATTTTCTTAATTGAAAATTAGAATTTGATTTAAAATAAATAATAGGTGAAAATCCCTAAAAAATTTTACTTTTTTTTTTCTACTTTAATTTTGTTTAATAAATAAGATCCTTTATTTTTTTTTAAAATTTGTTAGCTAATAACTAATAATATGCAATTTTGGATAAATTCGAACACCTATGTAGTACTTTACGTGCCAAATAATCAAATCAATAATGTTGTACATAAGGAAGTGTTTAATAACATATAAATTTCATTTTCTTAAAATTTTTAATGGCGTGAGACAATTTAAATACAAAAATATCTTTTAAAAAATAAATAGGTAATAAATGCTCCCGTGCATCGCACGGACACCATACTAGTGTTTAATGATAGGGTAATGGCTAGACAATAATGTATTTTTCGTAAATATATATAAATATCATAAATAATGTATTTTTTGTAAATATATATAAATATCATAATTTAAAATACAATACAAATAAAATAATTGATAATATAAGTATGTAATTATTGTAAGAAACTATAATTTTTAACCTATATATTAATGGTTAGACAATAATCTAAACAACAATATAAATAAAAGTATAATATTTTATAATATAAGTATGTATTTTTCGTGAGAAACTATAATTATTAACTTATTAACGATTAAACTACCTAACAACAACATTTACGATGGTTCACATATTTTGTTAATGTTCAAGATTGAAGAAAAAAAAAAAAGAGTAAATGTGCAATGATTTACCCAAAAATGATCTGAAGCCAAGAGATAGGATACAATGTCATCTCTAGATCGATATATTGACACGCGATTCGAGTTTATTTATTATGGTATACACGTTAAGACATAATTTAATTATTTTATTTATTATAAATTGAATAGTTATGTCGTGTCACCTGAGTACTCTTTTCGCAAAACTTATATTTTACCACTATTAAACTATTTCAAATTGAATTAATTATAGTCTTTTATTACCATTGAAATTATATATGTTTCATGTTCCATGGTCTACAACTAGTGACATCATGAACCCTTGCTTTTCAATTTTTGGTGTTACAATACATAAATTAAATCATGTGGGTAGTCACAAGACTCACATGTTGAATAATATTGCTTGGTAAACAAACTCTTTACGTAAAGCGTGACATTATAAAATAGTAATAGTGTTATTAATTTATTTCAAACATTATCGTATGTTTTCAAATACATTCTTTATTGCTACTATATACACATTTTTCAATTTTTTATAAGAATAACGAAGATGAAGTCAAACATGGTAATTACAGTCCTCAATTTTGTCTGACCTGAATTTGAATTAAGGCAAATCTCAGTACATTGGTCAAATATCAGACTTAGTTAATTACTTTTAATTTAACACAATTAATCTCAATACATAGGTCACCTTGTATAATTTTTCTCCGACAATTTTTAAGGATTCTCCGGAATTTGTTACGCGAGACACGTGGCACACATGGGTGGGGACTCGGAACCAATTTTGGTCAACCGGGAACGGGAAATTTCTATTAGAGGGCTCAAGTTTTAGGTATTCTATCATGTTAAGATTTCAATTATTATCTTTCTCAAAACAAGATCTCAAATTTTATGTATTTTCAACTGAGGGCTCACATTTATCTTTTAACTCTCAAATTAAGGCTTATTATTAACACTGTTAATTAACAGTTGAATTAGACGTAATATTATTTTTTTTTTCTTTTTTTATTTCAAAAAGCGCATTTGAGTTTTTTGTTACTCTCGAAACCTTCGTCCTCTTTATTTCAATCCACGGTACTCTCAAAACCTCCAGTTGCGAGCAAAGGAAGGAATAGCTTTCCCGAAATCAAAGCGAGCGATCTGTTCAACTTCAAATTGTATAAAGTATGAACTTCAAATCTCAATTCTCATTTTTTTAGTGGTTTGCAATTTTTAATTTCAATTTGTCTTGATGGACAACAATAAACTCGTGATTTCGTGCCGGTGTCCGAGCTCGGGAGGCAGACGGCCAGCGTGAATGCCATCTCATGGGCCCAATAGAGCTGCAGGCTCATATGCTACGCGGGGGACGACGTGCAGGCCTGCTATGGGAGCTTCCCACGGTTGCCGGGACCAACAGGATTGACTCGATGCTGGTGTACTCGGCAGGTGCCGAGATTAATCGAAGACGAGCAGGCCCTGTTGTGGGAGTTGCCCACGGTTGTCGGGCCCAACAGGATTGACCCAATGCTGGTGTACTCAGCAGGTGCCGAGATTAATTGACGACGAGCAGGCCCTGCTGTCGGAGCTTCCCACGTTTGTCGGGCCCAATGGGATTGACTCGCTGGTGTACTCGGCGAGTGTCAAGATTAATCAGCTGCAGTGGTCGGCGACCCAGCCCGATTGGATCGCGATTGCATTTGGGAAACAATGTAGATGCTCAAGGTTTGGGGTGTAATGCTTTTGCAGGGTGTGGTGTTGGTTCACTCTTCGGATGATGGGAGTGTATATGAAGTTGAGCCTTGCTATATATCTAGGGGCATTGGATAGGTGTTGATTGTCCCTTGAATTCTGATTATGTGTTTTGTAAGATTATTATGTACTTGAACCTAAAGGTTACATGTTTCATTTCTTTGTGAGCAGGTGTTATTATCGTTTTACTTTCTTTGTTTCTATATAAGATAATGTTCGATAATGGCACATTTTGTTGGTGAACATGGTGCTCGGTTGGTTTTCGGCATTTTCTTCCGTTGAGAATATTAGATCTTTGTCATCCTGATTCTGGTTTAGTGATATGAAATTGAAGCATGTTGATGTTCTCATAAAATTTGAACAAGTTTATAATTTGATGGTAGAAGTGATACAGGCTTTGATATTGACGATTATTTTGTGACATATCCTGTGACATAAAAGTTATAGCATCTCAAATTTGTGGTTAAATAGCTTTGGTATTGATGCTTAGTTCTCCTTACTTTGTTGCTGAAGTTTTAATGGTTCTTACATGTGATGCCATGAAAGAATAACAGTTGGTATAGTATGGGTTGACTCGAACAGAAATTTTTGCCCGATTAATAGATGAATGAACACTGGCAATGTTCAACTATAATAAAAAATAAAAGTGCAATGCAATTTCTCATAAATATGAGTACCAGAGATTCCCAAAAAGTATCAGAACTACAGAATCTATAAAATGAAAGTTGGCTCAAATTCTTTCTGTAAGTTTTTCTCAATCAAACCGACACTAGGGAATTTTTATCCCCAAATTCTGTGAAGGAGTTAACCACACAGACAAATTTTCAGCTCAAATTACTCTCCAATTAATCATCCAAGGCTCATGAACATGAACTAAAACTATGACATTATCCTACATTCAATTTGACATAATTTCGTCACATTCGTGATAAAGACTGTTAGTTAATGATTGAATATATTTTTCAAGACTTGCATATACATCAACCTTATTCCAAAAATAAAGGCTAATTCTAATTTGAACGGTTAACGATATTAAACTAGTTCATTGATAAGAGAAACCATACATAATAAACAAAAAGGCGTTCATTGCAAAAAAAACTAAAACAATCTGAAGTTTAATTCATACCATACTACAAAAAAAAAAAAAATAATAATAAAAAAAAAAATCTAGCCAAATAAAAATGATGGACTCCAGTCTGTTGCAACCCCTTCTCCGTTGGATGATGTGGATTGCGGCTGTGAACTAGTGTATCTTAAGGGAGCCCAGTCTAATGTAACGATATGGTCTTCATTACGGAAAGTAGGTTCTTGTTGACTATCGGCTCCTCTTGATGGCTCTCCCTGCCAATTATTACTTAATTACAAAGAACTCGACATATAATAAATAAATGTTTTAAAAAAAAAGTTTAAGCTCACCTCCTGGTCACCCTTTGGAGTTTTACACGTTCTTTTGTTATGACCAAGATCCCCACAATTTTTACATTTTGTAGGCCCATATTTTCTTTTAGCTTTATGAGAATTTTTATCTTCAATCGGGTCCTTTCCTCTCAACTTCTTTGGTCTACCAACAGGCCTTGTATAACGAGGGGGTAAAATAGGTTCGCGATCACTCTTAGGCCAAAAGTGAGGACCTGTCATAGGATATATACAATGACCATATGTCTTCAGAAAGGTCTCTTTTTTGAAGTACTCACTTACATAATCTTCATGCTTCCCACCAATGTTATCTACTGCAGCCATAGCATGCTTGCAAGGAATGCCCGATAGGTCCCATATTCTACAAGTACACGTATGTCTCTCAAGGTTTACAACAAATTTTTCAGGCCGCCGTGATACCTCAAAGATGGACCTTTGAAAATCTCCACATGGAATTGCTGTCCATATTTTGCTATCCATAATCGAAGCATTAAGCTTTTTTAGGACATCTGGACATATTGCACAATGATTATTCCTCATTTTTTCACCCTTTTCAAACATCTTTCTCATTCTTTGAGTACGTATACCCTCAATTAATGAAATAATTCCACCACCACGATATTTTAAAATTGAACTATTGAAACACTCAACTATGTTGCTCGTAATTGCAGTGTTCTTGACATGCGATTGAAATCCTGCTTTGCTCCACCTCTCCATACCAATTTTAGTTAAATGTTTCCAAGCACCAAAACAAATCCGTTGCATTTGATTCATTTGAATATCATAGTCGATGATGGTGGTGGCATTTACTGCTGCCCAAAAGATATTTCCAGTCTGTCTATCCTTCCATTTCTTCTGAAAATTTCGAAACAAGTGCAAAACACATAACCTGTTATATTTTGATGGATAAACATCATCCAAAGCTGAATTAAGAGCCTGCCAATGAAAGTAATCAAAATCAAATTGTTGTAACTAGAAAATTTACAAACATGTGTTAGTAGTAATCAGAATCAACTTGTTAGAACTAGAATAATTAAAACTTGGTCAGTTTATTTATGTGACAAAATGACTATGAATTTTTAAAAACATACATATTCATGATCTTAATACAATTAAAACAATATATTTATTCAAAATCTTAATACAATTAGAAAGAAAGAGTTAGAAACAAAAGTAAGAGAACTTACCGACCCTTGGTCTGAAATAAAAGTCCATTTTTCTCCATGGGGAGAAATATCTCCAATGTCTTTCAATAAATGATGCAAAAACCAAGACCATGTCTCTTTAGTCTCTAAAGGAACTACACCAAAAGCTATAAGAAACAGGCCGTTATTCCCATCTTGAGCTACGGCCGACAAAACTTGGCCCCGATGATATCCCTTCAGGAAGCATCCATCAATAGCAATCAACGGGCGACATCCTGATAAAAAACCCTTTTTACATGCATCAATGCATATGTAAAGTCTTTCAAATCGAGAAGGATTTCCTGGAGCTGAAATCTCAAAGGTGGTTCTAGGATTAGTTCTCAATAATTCCTCTCTGTAATCCCATAATTGTGCATATTGCTCATCCTGATTACCGTCGATAGAATGAAGGGCGAGGTTTCTCACTCTGTATGCTTTAGATGTGCTGATTTTCACATTGAACTTCTCAGAAATATGATCTTGCAACTCCAATGCAGTCATATTTGGAAATTTACTCAAGTCTCCAGCCACTTTTTTGCTCAGCCATTTGGCATCTATGAACCTAGCTTTCTTTCTTCCTTTCTTACAATTATGTTCTTCATAGTACGTCTTCACCTCATAAGTTTCAAGATGACCAACTTTTGAGCAAAAAATTAGCCATGGACAATAATCCGAGCATTTGGCCCGACACCTTTTATTATCTTTCCTGGTAAATGACAACTCGTAGCCATTGTGTACAGCATAATTTTTCACCATCTCATAAAACTCATTAATGGAAGAGAATTGTTGTCCCAATTGAAAAGTTATTTGCCCGCTTCCAATCTGATGACATTTTGATTGCACTTCACTATCACTATCTGATGAATAAGAGTCCGAATCTCCTATTGTTCTCAACTGGCTACACGATTTTATTGGCCCACTCGACGGATCACTAGCACTTTGTGGTGGCTCTCCAAGTTGTACCTCCGGATCTTCGTCATTGATGTAAGCGGTTAAACCATCATTATCGTTATAAGAGTTTTGTATGGACATCTGTTAAGAAAAAATTTATAATAATTTCTATCAAACATCTTAATCCAAGATTAAAAAAAAAAATTCTAAATTCAATAAAAGCAATCTTGAATTCAGCATACAATCACAGAAATAGTTTTGGCATGCGAAATAAGGGAGAAAATATAATATTCCTCCATCAATTCAATTTGTATAATATCGACATAAGAAGTGAATAAAAATTAAAAGTTGTACAAATAATTTTAAAACCTAATAAACAAAAACATTGGCCAGATTATAGTTAATAAAGAAATATGACATGTGCAAGGAAAATTAAAGCTAAAAATTACAAAACATAAAAAGATAATTAGAATTGAGATTTGAAATTCATGCCTTACAAAATTTGAAGTGCAATAGATCGTTCAGCAACCTTAATCCTTCCTTTGCTCGCTCCCTTCGTTCTGTCTAGCAAGACAAGGGAGGCCTGTCCAGACGGCAAACGTTAAAAACGTAGCAAGAACTCTGAAAGTGAAGTCCTTGCTAAAGAGAGTAGTGCGAAAGTGAACGGAAGCACCGATTGAAATTGAGAGAACTCCAATTGGAGGTTTTGAGCGTAAACAAAGAAAACTGTTCGTATGCTTTTCTTTAAAAAAAAAAAAACAAAAACAAAAATATCATGTCTAATTTAACTGTTAAGTAACAGAGTTAATAATAAGCCTTAATTTGAGAGTTAAAAGATAAATGTGAGCCCTCAGTTGAAATACATAAAATTTGAGATCTTGTTTTGAGAAAGATAATAATTGGAGCCTTAACATGATAGAATACCTAAAAATTGAGCCCTCTAATGAAATTTTCCCGGAACGGAAGAGCAAAGTCAAAGAAACACACTGACGTCATTAAAAGCCAATAAAAAAAAAACAAAAAGGTGGCCAAAAAAGAAAATGACAAATGAAACCGAAAAAAAAAAAAAAATTCTGTTG